>BLSH010262742.1:4078464-4096180 GCA_018402905.1 Glandirana rugosa
GATAAGTACGATTCGCACATAACTGCCCGCAACGGGGTGTGGGGGCTAGCGGGGTATTCCCCAGTTCGACACCGTCCCCTTACTCCGTTGTGACGGGTTAAAAATTACATGAGTAAAAACATTTAACTTTTATTTCCATAAGGTTAATGTAACGAAATTAGTCTTGTAAAAATGGTACTTCAATCCATGTTGATTTCATAAATATATGTAACGTAACGCATGGTCCTATTATGGTTAGTTAAGGACTCCATGTAATCGTATTGTAATATTATTGCATCCATTGGCCGGGTTGTCGGATAGGCGTTTCTTTTTCTTCGCACTTTGCGTATTATCCTGGTACGCAATGCAATGTATATAAATACTTTAGTTGTACCTAACTTCATGGTAAAAATGTTCTGATTAAAGCAATGTAATTGGAATACCTTTATTTTCAATTTACAAAAATGAGTACATTAAAAATTGGGCAGTGTTGCCTCATTCCCCTGCCACAGCTTGACCCCTTATGGGGCGATCGGGGGTGTGGGGCAACGCCCGTCAATACACGCTTAGCATGAATAGCATTACTATGGTTTCTCTATTCCTTGCATTTGCTTCTCAACTACAACATGAATTCCCATACGTGGGAACTTCTATGCTTTGCCCAATTGTATGTCAAAACTATGTGACAAATCTTGGTCTGTATATTTTTGTTATCTGTGCTAAAAAAATCAATAAAAACCATTGAATTAAAAAGCGAGAACACCCCTCACATTTTTGGAAATATTTTATTATATCGGTTCATGTGACAACACTGAAGAAATTACACTTTGCTACAATTTAAAGTAGTGAGTGTACAGCTTGTATAACAGTGTAAATTTGCTGTCCCCTCAAAATAAGTCAACACACAGCCATTAATGTCTAAACCGCTGGCAACAAAAGTGAGTACACTTCTAAGTGAAAATGTCCAAATTGGGCCCAAAGTGTCAATATTTTGTGTGGCCACCATTATTTTTCAGCACTGCCTTAACCCTCTCGGGCATGGAGTTCACCAGAGCTTCACAGGTTACCACTGGAGTCCTCTTCCACTCCTACATGATGACATCACGGAGCTGGTGGATGTTAGATACCTTGCACTCCTCCACATTCTGTTTGAGGATGCCCCCACTGATGTTCAATAGGGCTTAGGTCTGGAGACAGGCTTGGCCAGTCCACCACCTTTACCCTCAGCTTCATTAGCAAGCCAGTGGTCATCTGGGAGGTGTGTTTGGGGTCATTATCATGCTGGTATACTGTCCTGCGGCCCAGTCTCCAAAGGGAGGGGATCATGCTCTGCTTCAGCATGTCACAGTACATGTTGGCTGGCAGCACTCATGCAGCCCCAGACCATGACACTCTCATCACCATGATTGACTGTAGGCAAGACACACTTGTCATTGTACTGTTCACCCGGTTGCCGTCACACACACTTGACACCATCCGAACCGAATAGGTTTATCCTGGTCTCATCAGACCACAGGATATGGTCCCAGTAATCCATGTCTTTAGTCTGCTTGTCTTCAGCAAACTGTGGGCTTTCTTGTGCATCATCTTTAGAAGAGACTTCCTTCTGTGATGACAGCCATGCAGACCAATTTGATGTAGTGTGCGGCGTATGGTCTGAGCACTGACAGGCTGACTTCCAACCCCTTCAACCTCTGCAGCAATGCTGGCAGAACTCATATGTCTATTTCCCAAAGACAACCTCTGGATATGACACTGAGCACATGCACTCAACTTCTTTGGTCCACCATGGTGAGGCCTGTTCTGAGTGAATCCCTTTCTGTTAAACCGCTGTATGGCCTTGGCCACCATGCTGCAGCTCAGTTTTAGGGTCTTGGCAATCTTCTTATAGCCTAGGTCATCTTTATGTAGAGAAACAATTTTTTTTCAGATCCTCAGAGAGTTCTTTGACATGAGGTTCCATGTTGAACTTCCAGTGACTAGTATGAGAGAGTGAGAGCGATAACACCATTTTTTTTAAACACCAAATTTAACACACCTGCTCCCCATTCACACCTGAGACCTTGTAACACTAACAAGTCAAATGACACTGGGAGGGAAAATGGCTAATTGGGCCCAATTTGGACATTTTCAATTAGGGATGTACTTACTTTTGTTGCCAGCGGTTTAAACATTAATGGTTGCATGTTGAGTTATTTTGAGAGGACAGCAAATATACACTATTATAGAAGCTATACACTCACTACTTTACATTGTAGCAAAGGGTCATGTCCTCAGTGTTGTCACATTAAAAGGTATAATAAAATATTTACAAAAATGTGAGGGGTGTACTCATTTTTGTGACATACAGTTTATTACGTTCATCTGTAAGCTCTATCTTTATCAAAATATAAGGTCTGCTTGTTCAAATGTGTTGAAAAAGTTGATGTTTTCAATGCAATATACTTTTTTTCATTGACTGAATTTGTAGAATATTTTGGAAGAATAGTTAGTTATAATCAAGAGTCTAGTTGCTGACAGAATAACAAAGACATGGTAAAGTGACATTTAAGAAGCCACCGTGCCCTATTTATGTCTTTCTTCATATACTGGAGAAATAAAATGCTTAGGGCAATTTTTTTTTATACTAAATGAAGGTCAGCTTGCTGTATACAGTTTCAAGCAGTTCGCTTGCAACTTTTGTGTGCACTTGTCTTATGCTATTGCCTTTATTATATAGATAAATCAGAAAAATAAAGCCGGCTTTAGCACAGGTAAATCTCAACAACCTCAACTGTGTCTACACAGTGATCTGATCATATTGTAAAACTGCACATTTACTGGCACCAACTTATCAAGCAATCTATCAACTTTTCAAACAGAAAGCATCTGCCACACGCCTTAGAAAAATAGCTCAGAGGTATCTACATATTAGAAAAGAAAACCTGTTTAATCTGTCCTCCCTATACAAGCAAGTAATATATGGGGACAATACTTTATTCTGCTCTTCACAAAGAGCAGCGGGATTCGGTGCTGACGAGGCCTGGTTTTAAGTTGCACTCTTGTGCAGTACTTGAAAGGAAGACTATTATCTTACTCCTTTTACCCAGAAGCATGAACAGCAGACCTAATGCCTGCTTCCAGTGTCTGTTGATGTGGATTACCTTTGTCAGTGCTTCATCATAATCACCTATTGGAAGTTAAGTTGCATAAAAGACTATGTACTTGGGAGCATGCCAGACTCAAATACAGGCCATGGTAATGCTACTCTCATAACAGCAGCTGTTTATACTTACCTGATGTGCGACAGGTGTCAGACAATAAGTCTGGAATAGCCCTGCACCTGCTGCCTGCAAGTCTTACACAGGTACACTAGCAGAAATGACCTTTGTTTGCCTATCACCAGAGCAGATGTTCAGTGGAGAGCTGAGCACTGACACGCCTGTGCCTTTCTGCCTGGCATTTGTGCCTCACTTAGTAGACATGAGTAGACAGCAAACTGATCCGAGGGAAGAAAGCAGACCACAGATACGTTGCTTTGTCAGGAAGCCCAGCGTGTCTCTCTTCAAAAGCTTAAGCTTCACTGTCAGCTCAGGGCTTCTAGCTAGGTTGGGATCTCTGTTCAGACATCTCTCTGAAATCATGGCCTCTTCACATTCTTCTTCATATTCTAGTATACCGTGTTATATTATTTCCAGAACTTCAAAAATCTTAAGCTCTTACAGACCAAGAAAACATTCCTGTTAAAACAGCAGCAACAGGGGATCTTTTATCTGGAATGATGTATTAAAAATATATAAAATATATATATAAGTGTTAGTGTTTTCACAGTATATTTTACAGTGAATTGTGTATCTGTGCTTTTTACTGTGATGGGCAAATGGAGGGGTTAGGATCATCCGTATATTTTTCTCACACAACCCTGGTGCAAAATTGGCCCCCTCCCACTGTAACTTTCCCAAAATTTACATCACAAACCTATAAAACAAAAACAGTTTACTAATGGAAAATACTGTTTTCAGATAATATAGTTATATTGATTTTCCACAGGCCACTGACAGCCTTTAGATCTTATGAATCTTTAACCAGTTAAAGACTGCGTACCACAGATACACTGCGGTAGGGCAGCTCTATTGTGCGAAACGACATACCTGTATGTCATTTCAAGCAATAGATAGCAGGGGCACGCGTGCTGATTCGCCAGAGGGGAGGGGGGGGGGGGCAATCAGCAGGTTCGCTGCATGCGATGTCTGCCGGCCACCTGTGATCGTTCCCCAGAGAGGCAGAACGGTGATCTGACAGGGAAAAACACAGTGATCGTGTGCCCCTGCTAAGCAAGAACATGGATCTCAGTGTTCTCCTAGTCAGTGCATCCTCCACACAGTTAGAAAGCATCCCCTAGGGGCACACTTAACCCTTTGATCGTCCCTGGTGTTAACCCCTTCCCTGCCAGTGTCATTAGTACAGTAACATTGCATATTTTTAGCATTGATCACTGTAATAATGCTACTGGTTCCCAAAAAAGTGTCAAAAATGTCAGTTACGTGTCTGATCTGTGCGCCGCAGTCCCGATAAAAATCGCTGATCGCCACCATTACTAGTAAAAAAACAATCAATATACACTTATTGGGGTTTTTTATACCAAAAACATGTAGCAGAATACATATTGGCCTAAACTGATGAAGAAATTGGATTTTTTACATTTTTTTTTATTGGATGTGTTTTATAGCAGAAAGTAAAAAATGTTGTTTTCTTTTCAAAATGGTCGCTCTGTGTTTATAGCACAAAAAAATAAAAAACGTAGAGGTGGTCAAATACCAGTAAAAGAAAGCTCTATTTGTGAGGTTAAAGTAACGCAATGCTGTATTGCAAAAAAAAAAATAAAGTTACTCTTACCGATAACATCTTTTCCAGTAGTCTTTCAGGACAGCTACAATGAGAGAACTTGGCTCCTCCCCTTCTTAGGAAACACCGCGCCAGCCAATAAAAATCAACTTCCCCTGCCAGTTCTCAGTTTTTCCAAGAGGAACTCCGGCCAGCTGGGGAGACACAAAAACCGATCAATAACATTGTCACATATTACTACGGTGCCTGTGTTGAGGTCTTCCTCAAGACCCCCCGTAAATTTGAGTGGGTAACTAGTACTGTCCTGAAAGACTACTGGAAAAGATGTTACCGGTAAGAACAACTTTAATTTTCCCTCCCAGTCTTTCAGGACTGCTAATTTGCCGACGCCAGATCCACCCTGTAATGCTTTACTAGAGGTGGAGAAACTGGAACACATTGCTGCTTTACGAATTTGCTCTGGCGTCACTCCAGCCCTTTCCACTTGCGAAGCCGCCATAGCTCTAGTAGGATGTGCTTTGATACCAACAGGAACTTCCTTCCCTTCTAACGTGTATGCCTAGCCAATGGCTAACCTAAGCCACCTAGCTATAGTGTGTCTGGAGGCTTTACACCCCTTTCTTGCCCCTGAAAACAAAATAAACAAGGAATCTGTCTTCATCACTAATTTTGTCAGCTCCAAGTACTGCAGCATACATCGCCTTACATCTAATGTATGAAACTTAAATTCCCTTGCTCCTAAGGGATTAGGGCAGAATGTGGGTAGCACCATCTCCTGGCTTCTATGAAACTTTGAAGCCACTTTTGGTAAGAATGCCGGATCCATCTTGAAAACTTCTCGGCCCGGGAAAACAAAAAAAAGGGGGTCTGACTGACAAAGCTTCAAGCTCACTGGCCCTTCTGGCAGTCGTTACTGCAACCAAAAAAAATCTTTAAGGAAGTAGCTTGAGTGAACAATCTAACGGTTAAGATAGGTCACACTTAGGAAAGGGTGGACGCTGAACTGGTCTCTGCCTTCCTAGTGCTTTGAAAAACCTAACCACCCAAGGATTGGTGGCCAGTGGTTTCTCCAAAAATTCACTCAACAATACCAATACCTTCCTCTTTAAGGTGCTCATGGCTAGCTCCTTATCTGCCCCGCACTGCATAAATGCAAGGACTGCTATGGGGCTCTGTACCTTGAAGGAGCTTCCTGCACACCAGTCAAAGTGTTTCCAGACCTGTCGGTATATTAAGTGTGTCTCCTCCTTTCTGCTATTAAGCAGAGTGGACACCAACCTCTCTGAAAACCCTTTAGATTTTAGCAACCCCTCCTCAGTAGCCAGGCAACGAGGTTCCACCAATGCACCTGAGGACAAAATACCGGACCCTGCAAGAGAAGATCCTCCCGGACTGGCAGGAACCATGGGGGCTCAACTGCTAGTTGTTTCAGAACTGAGAACCAGGACCTTTTGGGCCAGTGTGGTGCCACCAGGATCAGAGAGGTGTTCTCCTGAAACTTTTATAGGACTGCCAGCAGTAAGACCGGTGGCTGGAAGGCATAGCACTTTCTGAAGTACCTATCTGTTTAGGGAGAAGAATTGAGGGGTTTTCACATTCTCCTTTGTTGCCCCCATCTTCTCTCTATGAGATTGAAGACATGCTGTTTGAGGACCCAATCGCTCTCCCTCAGCTGCTTTCTGCTGAGGAAGTCCACCACTACATTCTTCTCTTTTAGATAAACGGCCGAGAGGGACAGTGCACATTGCCAAGGCCAACAGAACTCTTCTCCTCATACCTTCTTGTTTGTTTACGTTTGCGATCACCGAGGAGTTGTCTGACAGCACTTGTATGTGGTGGCCTTGTATCTCCTTTCAGAAGGACCTGAGTGCCAACATCATGGCTTTACGTTCCATCCAATTGGACAACCATAAACTCCTCACCCTCCCAGGTGCCCTGTGTCAGCAGGGTTCCTAGGTGCGCGCCCCAGCCTTTGTCTCTTGCATTCGTGGATACCACTTTGGTGACTGGAATGAGCCACAGACGACCCTGGGACAGGTTCACCATTCTCCACCAACACAGGGATCTTTTTACCTGGGGTGGAAAATTCACTCAAGTGCCCAGTGACTCCTGACTGTGGTCCCATATTTTCAGGATGAAGGCTTGAAGGGGGCGAATGTGCAGCCCTGCCTACTGTACTGCTGGGATAGTTGAGGTTAGCAGACCCAACTTTGACATTGCTGTTCTTACAGAGACCCGCTGGCTGCCCTGAAGGGAAGCAACTGCATGCTTATCTTCTGTAATTTTTCTCCCATGGAACCAGGCTGGACTTCTCAAGGTTTAACAGCCACCCCAGGCCTTTCAACACCCCCTTTGTTAGCTCCAGATTTCTGGTTAACTGTTCCAGGGATGCCGCAAAGAGGAGCAAGTCGTCCAGATAGAAGAATATTGAGACTCCCTTGAGACGCAGAAAAGCCATGGCCTCCGCCATGACCTTCATGAAAATTTGGGGTGACGGAGATAGGCCAAATGGAAGCCTGAAATTGTAAATGGATTGTTTCTCCTCCTACGCTTACCGCTAGACGGAGAAACTTCTGGAAGACCTCCACAATAGGATTATGGAGGTAGGCATCTCTCAGGTCTATAGAGGTCATGTAGCAATATTGAGGAAGTGCTCAGACCGTGCGGAACCTTTTGTAAATTACTGACTGGTTCAGGGGTTTTAAGTTCAGGGTCAACCTGTACTTTCCTTAGGGTTTTCACACTAGGAAAATATGAGAGTAAAAACCCCCACCTTCTTTACCCTTTGGAACTCTGCCCATTACATTTTGCTCCTCCAATTCTCTCAGTGCCCCCAAAAGGGCTTCGTCCTTCTCCACACTCCTGGGAAGCTGTGTGATCAAGAGTCTTGTGGGGGTGGTCTTGCAAATTCTAGGCGGTAACCCCTCCTTCCTTACAATGCCCAGGATGTATTGACTGGAGACCACCGCCTCCCACTGTGGTAGGAAAGTCCCCAATCTCCCCCCACCGTGGTTGAAATGTCATTGGTTTTTACAGGGCTGTTCATGAGGGCTAAAAATTTCACCCCCTCTGCCCTTGGCCCCAAACTTTCTTCTCTCCCTCCGGTTTAGGGGTTGCCATGCATTTGAGCGCAAAACCCCTTTTTTGCTTGGACTGGGGGCTTGTGCTTGACAGGGAAATATTTTTTTTTTTTCCGCTGTGTGGTCCAGTACCACTTCCAGCCCAGGTCCAAAAAGTAGATCTCCTGTCAATGGGATATCACACAACTTGACTTTAGAAGCACTGTCGCCCTGCCAAGTTTTAAGCCACAAGGCTCTAATAGCCAAGTTGGCTAGGGCCGCATATCTGGCAGACATGCGGACATACCCTGCCTACACGTCCACTATATACGCTACTCCTTGCAGTATTGTAGGAAAGGATGACAGAATAGTCTCCCTGGCAGTTCCTGCTTCAATATGAGCCTGTATTTGGACAAGCCAATGCTCCAAGTTACGGGCCATTTCTGGCTTCAGACAACCTATGGACGATTCCCACGTTTTCTTTAACAGGGAGTCCATCCTTTTGTCCATCGCATCTGCTAGCATTCCCATGTCTTCAAAGGTCAGATCTGTGTGCCTGGAAACCTGGGAAAACGCTGCATCCAGTTTTGAAAATTTATACCAGACAGACGTTGGATCCTTCGAAAACATTATTTTCAAGGCCCTAAAGAAAAGGTTTTCGTTTGTGATCCTGCCACTCTTTCTTGACTGTTTCCACCAGAACATCATGGACTGGAAAAACGTTCTCTGTTCTTCCATGCCCCAGTACATCTGATTATGGAGTGTCAGGGGGTTTCTTGTCCCCCTGAATTCCTGGAGTGGTGTAAATGGCCCCAAGAGGTCCTCTACATCCCCTAAGGAAAGTTTATATCGCGAAGACCTGCAGGACTCGCTGTCCTGGCCCTCTCCCTCCGATTCCGCTTGGGAACCCGAGGCCGCACTATCCGGTTCCTCCCCAGTCTCCTCCCTGGAGACCCCAGGAGTCCCTTCCACTCTGGTAAGGGTGGTCGGCAGTATAGGTGCTGAACCCGGTTGTGCTTGTGGATGGGTTATAACATGGGGTGCTGGTAATGGAGCTGCAGCGGGAACCTGAAACCCTTCTAAGTCTTAAATGACTGAAATGTGGAGGAAAGCTCCTTCACTGAAGCTGCTAGGTCTGCCTCCTGCTTTGATTCCCTTTCCCTGACCAGTGCATCAATACAGTCCCTGCACAATACTTTTGTCCAGGAATCCCTTAACGTATCCCTGCAAGACCACTTTCTCTTAGAGCTGTGGGAGGATATTGTCTTGTCCGTAACTTGCTGAAAAACACAAGCGGACATTGGGCATAATAAACAGGTCCTATGGTCAAGAGCTTCCCTCCCCTCTGACCACCCAGAGCCCCCCCCCCCACCTTTAGGAACTATACAGTGGAAGGAGGAACCCTGGGTAAGAAAAACACCTCCCCGGGCTTCCCTTACCTTAGGATGGCTGGAACTGGCATCGCTGTGCGCTGTCTGGGCTGGTTCCGCTTCAGACATGGCCACACTTGGTGGTCGCAGGTAGAGCCTCACGTTACCTCTGCCACGTTACCAGCTCCTCTCCAGCCTGTGCCTGGCCTGCTATCAGCGTCTGCGACCCCGAACCGGAAGCCATGGGTCAAAGGGAAGCGCACACACACACACACCGGAAGTGACGTCACCGGCCACTTGGCCTGACCAAGTTCCACTGCGGCCGCAACAGCGTGTGAGGAGGAGCGGAGCTGCCTCCTTGCTGCATCCCTGTAGATGCGATAGCAAGCCCCTGGATCTTCCCTCCGCCTTATCTAGAGAAGATGGGGTGGCAAACAAAAGATTATTGTGGCAGGTATGTGACCAGCCGCAGTCCCTGGAAGAACCCGACCTCCCCCTCCAGGACTCACTAGCCTCAGCCTCCCTGACTGTCTGGCCCAGTACCTTGCAGTGTCTCCCCACCGGAGGAATCACCAATAAATGAGGACCAGCAGGGGGAAGTAGATTTTTATTGGCTGATGCAGTGTTTCTTAAGAAGGGGAGGAGCCAAGGTCTCATTGCAGCTGTCCTGAAAGACGGGGAGGGAGAATGACCTGGTCATGAAGGGGGGAACTAAGTGGTTAACGGGAATGCATAGTGGTTTTGTATACATTTTCTTTTTTCCTCTTTTTTCATACATAAATGTGAAATATTCATAAGAAAGCCCTGCCCCTACCAAGATGGCAGGCTCTGCACAGAGACACAGTGAAGAAGGTGGCATGGTAAGTCAGTAATGTGGGAATGATCAGTTGCAGAGAGACCACAGGCAATATCGCTTAGTCCTTTGCTCTCTGCGGCACATTTTTGGGTACAGCATTAATTCAGTTCCTCTTTAAATTGATATTAAATAGTTTTTAAGCACTTTCAGCTTACTGAATACTCACTGAGTATTCAGTCTCTTTAGCTTTTAACCTTCATGTGTCTCTTTTTAAGCTGGCAACATGAATACTGCCCCAGAATTCCTGTTTCAGGGTGGCTCCTTTTTCTTGCAGCATCCTATGGAGCCACCTTTGTATGCAGGGACTATAGCCGTGTCTCCCTATGCAGTGTGCATCAATAGACAGCCCCAAAGCCTAGGAAGGCTCCCTCCCTGTCCACCTTCTCCAAGCTAACAGACTGGTCGGAGATTGCACTCTCCACTGTTACTCTTCCTAAGATGAGATACTCAGGGAAGCATTGCTAAGAGAGCAGGAGCCAGCAGCATTGAAAGCTGTAAACTGCAAGTGCTGAGGTAAGAATTTTAACAAATAGTTTACTGGGGAATGTTTATTTGACTGTGTAATGTGTAAAAGTATTATTCCAGCTTAAACCTAATAAGGCCTAAAAATGGCCCTCCCTCCTATGCGGACTAACCTTTGTCAAAAGATATACTTACCATATTTTTCAATGAGGCCGAATGTTGGGTGGCACCGGCCAGTTTAATACACACCGACTGACATTCAGTCCGTGTACTGCAGCCGCTCCTATAGAAGCCGGCCAGCTTCTGTCAAAGGGGCATGGCCGAAAAAGGTCTGCCGTCAGGCTCTCGATCAGAAAGTTTAATACTACTTTACGAAATAACACAATGTTGTGAAATAGTTTTTAAAAAAAAAATGTCCATTCTCCCTCATCAATTAGGGCTCACTTTACTCCTTATAATAGGGCAATGATAAAAGTATTTGCTAGCTTGTGCAACATTAACACAGAACTATATCAATAATATCCTCCATTGTTGTAGTTGCGTCATTTATTTTTTTCTGTTATGAGATCTTGCTTGTCTGTGTGCATCCAGTACAATACAACCTTTTTTTTTTTTTCTTTTTTTTTTTTTACTTCCAGGGACTTGGTAAGCGTACCACCTGTAAGTGTTGCAAAGGTTTCCATCATATATTCTAACTGCAATCCTGGCTGAAACGCAGACACATAAGTGTCAAAATACTAAATAAACATTGCAGTTATATACACACTGGAACATTGACAAGCACACAAATATAATCAGTATTACCATCTGGCTAAAGAGTCTGCTAGCTTTGTCAGATCTCTATAGATCAATCTATGAAGAGATGCACAAGAGCTCATGCACACAGGACGTTTTGAAAACACTAGCTCTACAGCAGCGCTAAAAGCGCCAGTTTTTTTGGGTGTAGCCGCATTTTTACATTAGCATTTAGCCGCATTAGCCCACTTTTTGGTATTAGCATTTTTCATTAAAAACACTCCCTATAATGTAAAAACACCTAAAAACATCAAACTTGGCTTGACACATTTGCCTACATTTTTTTGGTGTTTTTACAGCTTGTTTTTCCTGCTCCTGGAAGCACAGGCTGTTGTTTTTTTCTACTGTCCCTAAACGCTTATGCCTCCAAACGCCTCAGTTTATGTGTGCAGTTAAAAAAAAATGTCAAGTGCCCCTAACAGCAGCTGTAAAAATGTCCTTTGTGCATGAGCCCTAAACTTGAAAGTCAAACTAGCCTACACCCTGCAACATACAGCAAAATTTACATTGCATTTTATTACAAACCTGAACCTGTGCACTGTCAGCCAGCCTAAAAGATCACAGAAATGGGTCACACTAGATCACACTAAAGGGGGTGACAACTTGACTTGCAGGTTGAGAAGTACAAAATCATTGTGAATAATATATAAAGACTTTTGTAACGTCACAATAATCCATTTTGTTTGGAATGCTTTACAATGAAATAAATTTATAGATAACCCCCATATGTTCCAATGCCCAAGACCCTGAACTTGGTTAAAGTGTTTCTATAGGTTAAAGATTGTTTACATTAATTCATTCTCTGCATTAACGTAAACCCTTTCAGGTGCAGCTCCCAATGCAGCCCCCCTAAAGACTTACCTGAGCATGATCGTGGTCCAGCGCTATGCACAAGAGCAGCGATTCTGTTCTGTCTCTCCCTCCTCAATGGACTCAGAGTAGTGGGAACCATTGGCTGCCACTGCTGGCAATCAAATCCAGTCATTAGAGAGCAGGGGTGGGGCAGAGAGGGCACCCTGTGTGTCAAATGCACACAGTGTGGCTCAGGATCAAGATTGTGGCTTGCTTGGGGGGGCACTCAGAGGTGGGAGGAGCCAGCAGTGCTAGCAGGGGCCTGTGAAGAGGAGGATCGGGGCTGCTCTGTGTAAAACAAATGATATATGTTTGTTTTTTTTGTTTTTTGTTTTATTTAAATGTACCTGTGATATCACTTTAGACTATTTTGATGGTCTGCAAGTAAATGGAACTGCAATCAATGTCCGAAATAAAGGTTTTATGTGATGTGATCAGCAAGTAGGTGTACAATCTCGTGGGACGCCAACAAGGGTTTTTTCTTTTTTAACCAAAAGATATTATGCACAAATATAACAAATAATAAGTCCACCCAGTGTGCTATAGCAATGCTCATAAATATCTTCAAATAAACTATAAAAAAAGTGCAACGCAACTATATCAAACTTAAAAAAGTAAATACACTTGTATTAATATGACTCAATACAAAGTACACAGCGATGATATCAGTCCAAAACACAAAAATTAAAACATATATAAAATAGTCTGAATTATTTGTAACAAACAGAGTGATTTTTTTTTTTGTTTAATATCTCAAGTCAGGTGAAGACATTACACTACTAACCACATAGCCATAAAAGGGTATATTTGTATACAGGTGTTTATGTCTGCGAAGAAGCAATGCCTCTCAATAGGTAAGATAGTAAAGATTATAAACATATATAGGAGAGAAAGGAATAAGAGAGGGAGGGAAGAAAAAGGAGAAAAGTGGAGAGGGGAAGAGAGGAAGAGGGGGGAAGAGGTAAGGAGGAAGGGGTGCGCGTGACAACTACATAGGTGAACAACCAGATATATAAGTACAAAGATAACCTTCAAGCCTGGTTAAACACATTTTAGGTGTGATCTAAAAGTATCATAGACCTAAAGTGGTCGGAATCTGACTCATATTTATGTCAGAGCTGTCTCTTGAGGATTGGGATATAAGAGATTTGTATCTTTGAGTAGATTTAAAGTCTACCCATATCATCCTTATTTTTGTGGGTTTGTGTCCATCTCCCCTTGAGCTATGTGTGAGATTTTCCAAGAGGCAGGTTTCATTGACTTTACGTATCCAATCTGTTATTGTGGGAATATTGCTCTGGCCCCAGTAGGTAGGGATAAGGGCCTTTGCAGAATTCAAAAGGTGGGGAGTGAAGGACCGTTTGTAGGAGCTCGCTGATTCTGGGGTGTTGTGAAACAGAATCACCCATGGGTCATTGGGGAGAGGGTAACCTAGGCTATCCTTGATGATGGTAAGAATGGATTACCAAAACTTTTGTATTGCCGGGCAGCGCCACCAAATATGAGCGTGTGAGGCAGTAGATCCACAGTTCCTCCAACAGAGGGGTGAATTGGAGGTGGCCATGCGGTGCAGTTTAATAGGGGTGAAGTACCACTTAGAGAGAAGTTTGAAGTTGACTTCCGCTGCTTTAGAGGAGATCGAAGAGGTATCTGTCAATAAGATTGTGTCTTTTTCTTTCTCTGAGATAGGCTTGTCTAGGTCTGCTTCCCACTTGGCCAAGTATCGGGGGTAAGATGTATGTTGAAAGGTTGCAGGAGCTTGATAGAAAAGCAAGACCCGGCAGGATGGGCAATCTTTGAGGTAAAACAGCTCCTCAATGGGGTTCAGATTTTGGATGTCCCTTATTGGGCGAGGAAGGGATTGTATAAATTGAGAAATTTGCTTGCATCTCCAATGGCCCATGAAAGAAGCTAGTTTGGAGCTGAGAATGGATGCGAGGGGTAGTAATGTATCATTCTGTATCAGTTGGTGGAGTAGTGGCGTAGGAGTGGTAAACGACTGTCTGAATCCTGAATCCATGGAATCCGGGGGGGAAGTAGTTGTGCCTAAGTATAGGCATTAGGGGTGAGTTATATGTCCCAATGTGGGTTCTGTATAATGAGTCCCAAATATCCAGTGTAGAGATGGTAAGGGGAGATGTAGAAGCAGAAAGTTTCCTGTAGGCCTTCGGGATCTAGGGGATAATGGAAAGGTCAGTGTTGGAAAAGGTTTGTTCTACCTGTACCCATAACTTAGATATTGAAGCGTGTTTCCATTCTAGTACTCTCGTAAGAATTATAGCGTGATATCGTTTTAGATCAGGTAGTGCCAAGCCTCCTGAGACTTTAGAGCAGAACAAAGTGGTTCTGGATACTCTGGGGTGTTTATCTCTCCAAATGAAATGAGAGATCAGAGTCTGTAGTAGTTTAAAGAAGCCTATCGGGATATTGTAGGGTATCATCTGTAAGTAGAAGAGGATGCGCGGGAGTATGTTCACCTTAACTATATTAATCTTTCCCAACCAGGAGTGTTTTAATAGGGACCATAGGCGCAAGTCAGCTTTGATGTTGTTTAGAAGAGAGATGAAGTTTTGCCTGAATAGGTTATAATGATTTGCCGTGAGGTGGATGCCCAGGTATTTAAGGGCATTGGTTTGCCAGTGGAAAGGGAATTGGGGTTTTAATTGTTCGGCAGATTTCCTAGGGACATTGATATTGAGAATCTCTGATTTAGAGAGGTTAATTTTAAAATTGGAGACCAATTGGAAGTTTTTGAACTCTAACATTAGGTTGGGGAGGGAAATGTGAGGTTGTTGTATAAAAAATAGAATGTCGTCTGCATAGGCAGCGAGCTTATGTGGCTCGCCGCCCAGGTCAATGCCATGTATGTCCGCATTGTTCCTAATTGTGGCCAAGAAGGGTTCGAGTGAGAGTGCAAATAGGAGGGGTGAGAGGGGCACCCCTGCCTAGTACCATTAGAGTCGCTAAGTGTGCCATTTATCCTAATCCTTGCCGTAGGTTGAGAATAAAGGGAGAATATTCTGGCCATCATTTTGGGGCCAATTGCCAAATGGGCTAGCATCATTTGCAAGTATTCCCCAGTCCACCCTATCAAAAGCTTTTTCAGCATCTGTGGAAAGGAGGAGGGTGGGCTGGGCACCTGCGCAAACATAGTGAATCAGGTAGATAGCCCTAAGGGAATTGTCCCTGGCTTCCCTATTAGGGATGAAACACGTTTGGTCCTCTTTTATACATCTGGTAATGAGAGGGAGCAGTCTCATGGCCAATAATTTTGCGTAAAGCTTAGTGTCCACGTTCATAAATGAGATTGGGCAAAAACTGCTACAACAGGTGGGATCTTTATTTGGCTTGGGTAGGACGGAAATATGGGCTATTAGGGATTCAGGGAGATGGGAGGTAGACTTCGATATGGAATTTGCGTAGGCTGTCAGATGTGGTAAAAGCGCGTCGCTAATTTTTTTATAGTAGGAGACGGTGAAACCATCTGGGCCTGGGACTTTACCTATAGAAGTGGATTTCAGAGCTTTCCGGAATTCATCCGTAGTAAATTTCCAGCTGCTCAAGGGAATTGACAGTCTAGGCAGGCATGCAGCCTGTAGGTATTCTTGTATTCCATTTGCGCTTAATCTCGGGGGGGGGGGCTGCTGCTAGGTAACCAGATACGTTATATAGCTGAGCATAAAAATTGCTTTGGCAATTTGTGGGGTGGTATGAGCCATATTTCTGGAGGGGAGTTTAATCTTGGGGACAAATGTGGCTGCTTTTTTAATCCTAAGCGAACGTGCTAACTGTCGTCTGGGTTTGTTGCCCCATTAGTAGGTTCTATGTGCTAGCCAACTGAATTTTCTTTTTGTTTCTGAGTTTAAGAAATCCCGTAGTTCCTCCCGTTTTTGCGTGAGGGTTTCTAGGAGGTCCCTATGTAAGGATAATTTGTGCTGTTGTTCGAGGGTTGCCAATTGTTTAAGCAAGTTCTTGTACTGTAACTCGCACTCTCTCTTCCTCCTCGCACCAAGCTCAATAAAATAGCCTCGGATAGTGGCTTTGTGAGCCTCCCAGGTAGTGGCGGGAGAGATTTTCGTCCGAAGTGTTTTCTTTAAAGAATTGCACCAACGATGTGGCCACAGCAACAGTGTCAATATCGTTTGCTATGAGAGAGTCATTTAGTTCCCAGCTATATGCACGAGGAGAAATAGAGGGTAGCTCTAATTGCATGTGTACCGGAGCGTGGTCTGAGATAGAAGTGGTGCCAATATCTGCCGATTTTAACAAGGGAAGGTGGTGGTGGTCCAGAAAAATGTTATCAATTCGTGAGTATGAGTTATGGGTTTTTGAAAAATGTGAGTAATCTTTTCCTTTGGGGTGTAAGAGGCGCCAAGCATCAATTAGTTGGGAGTCATGCAATTTTTTTTTTAATTTGGGAAAGACGCTTATAAGGGATTGAGGAGCAACCCTGGTATGTGTCTAGTATGGGGTCGGGTGGCATGTTAAGATCGCCTGCTAAGATTGTAATTCCACTGGCAAAGTCCGAGAGCTTTTCTAACATGCGGGCTAAAAAAGTGGGATGATTAGTGGTAGGGCTGTAAATGTTTGTGAGGGTACAGCGTGTTGCGCCTATGGACCCGACCCTGATCATCTGCATCCATCTCGTCTAGCTGGAAGGGGACACCTCTACCCATCCCGATGGCCACTCCTTTGGCCTTGTTAGTGTCTGAGAGGATATAGAACCAAATAGGAAATACGGGAGAGTTGAACTTGACCTGAGTGGTGTGGGTCAGATATGTCTCCGGCGATTGAGCAAGAGAGGCGCTTTAATTCTCGCATTACCGTATGGCTTTTGTCGCATGGTTTAGGCCCCGAACGTTGTAAGATATTATGGTTAGATCAGCCATCGGGACAGAAGGGCTGCACCCCCTATGCTACATAACCACCCATGTCGGCACACGCACCAAAGGAAAGGAGGATAGAGAGGGGAGAGAGAGAAAGAAAAAGTTTAATTCATGCTGTAACCACATCAAATGAACAAACAAAAAAAGCAAGCAATTGGGTTAGACTGAAAACACGCATGTAACTGCAGTGGCCCCATGGGGGAGAATGGAGCCAGACCGCCGAGCCTTCCGCATTCGGGGCAACGGCTGGAAGAGGTGCGGGCAGTCCGGAACCACTAACCCCGCTAGGAGAGGGGCATAGGTCATCAGCGCCGGGTACAGCCGTCATCAAGGGGGCAGCAGTCTCCGTCGTTAAGTGGCCTAGCAAACTTAATAATGATCAAGTGACGGCAAGCCCTCGCAGCCAAGTAAAAGAGTTAAGCCTAGTGTATGGCAATACATAACACAAAAGAGAAAGAATAAACAACTGAAAAACCCATTTTTAACTAAACTGAGATGGACTAGGGGTAACGGCACTTGTTATTATGCACAAGGTTGATGTTAGCTCACATCTATCTGTGGGAGCATGCCTTGCGGTAGGGAGAATGGAAGGTAAGACCCGCCTAGGTTAGGCCCCCGGTGGAGAAATGCCGG
>BLSH010262742.1:4106016-4118430 GCA_018402905.1 Glandirana rugosa
TCCTTCCATACTGTATGCCTACCGGCAATAGGATGGCTTGGTGCTGTCCCCATACACCCTGGTCCTCCAATCGTTCAGACAATTGAAGAATTTTTCTCGACCCTTCAACCGGACTATGTTGGGGAGCATTAAGACCCGATTCGCATACGGTTCTATCCCATTCCTACATTCGGTAACTTTTCCCTTTCATCGAGAGTCTAGACTGTTCTCACCCACCCGGTTTAATTATCTGTTCCGAAACCTGAATCTCCATAACTGCGTCTCCGGGCTTTCTCTCCGCTTACATAGGTCATCCCTCTTGTCTAAACCATTTCTATAAGAACCCGTACAGTACATACCCCTGTCGTGGTTCGGTAGGATAACGGCCATCCGTATGTCATACCTTCCTAAATTGCTTTATGCCTTTCGGGTCTTACCAGTATCGATTCCATCATATATACTTCCTGTGCACCAGAAAAAAATCCTACAGTTTATATGGGGCTCTACCCGTCCTCGGCTTCGGAGACAGATCTTGTATGCTCGGAAGGTAAATGGCGGTCTTTCGGTCCCTAATCTGCAGGCTTATTATTTGGCGGCAAACATAGCTCCAATTTCCCATCTACATGAAACATACCAACTCCCACTATGGGCTATGATAGATATGATGGACACAGATCCCGTGCCTCTCTCTTCTTTACCCTGGCTACCTCCGACTCACCGACCAACAGACTTAGGACCATGCTTAACTCACACGTTACGTTTGTGGGACTCGATCAAATATACGGCGGGGCTGATCTCTCCACACCTTCCCTTACTGAAAATCCTTCATTGCCCCATGTTTCCTCCAGGTCGGGAGAACCCGACCCAATTTTCATGGTGGATTGTAAATGGGTTTAATGATGTACATTCACTATTTACACCCACCAGGATCCTGACCTTTGATGCCCTACGCTCCTCCCATGATATACCATTGCGAGAACATTTTCGTTATATGCAATTACGACATTTTCTCTTGCATCTCATAAAATCTCGTCAGCTCCCATACACGCTTACCCCCTTTGAAAGTCTATGTAGATCCAGACCCCACTCCCCGGGTTTAATATCGTTGGTGTATTCGGCTATAATATCTATCAAAATAAATTCCTTGAGTGCACAGATTCCCTCAATGGAAAATACTATTCTAAGTATGCATGTAACCATTTCAGTACAACACTGCAGTCAAACTTTAGAAATAGACAATAAATACATACTGGCAATGTGTTTTTACCATTTTCACCACTCACACACATACAAAAAAGTTGCATTTGCCAGAAACATGTATTTAAGTTGGCAATCCAAGAATGAGGGCTACAAATCTGTGTATCAAAACCATCAATTACAAGGAAATTGTCAAGACATGTCAAGAGTTTATATTTAAAGTTGTATACTATATAGCTCAAATTCCAACATCACTGGAATGGAGATCATAACTACTGAATTTTAGCAGATACGCATCAAACGATCTGAATGTGATCAAAATGCCAAGAAGGAAGACTTGTCACTATATGAGGCAGCATTATCTGGAGGGAACTTCTAAGCGGTAATATTAACTTCTTGGACTGTTTGCCAACTTTACACAAGCTATATTGTAACAATGGGTATAACTGGAAAATTATCAGAAATCTTTAAATAAATCCCAGAGACATAAATCATCAGAGTTTGTATTACCAAGATGATGGTTAGTAGATAAAGCTAACTAATCTAGCTCTATTTGAACAAATCAAATCAAATACACAGTATGTCATACCGTAGTGTCCTACATCTTCAGATGGTTGAAAGTTATTTATATTCAAATAAATATAAAGTAAAAAAAGTGGATGGCAATTAAAAATAAAATGTATTTTTACGTTCGAATCACATTTTTGGCACAAGACGACTGGGCACATCATATTCTTAAAATGCCCTGTTTACCACTGGCAGTTGTACTCATGATTACCAGAAATATTCAATCTTCTAAAAGAAACATATAGACATAAAAGAACATGACCATACAGTAAACCTGTTAAAATTTAAAGTGATTGTAAAGTCTAATTTTTTTTTTCTATTAAAACAAACATATTATACCTACCCACTCTTTGCAGTGGTTTTGCATAGGGCAGCCCAGATCCTCCTATTCCCGGGATCCCTGGCTGGAGCTCCTGGCCCCTCCCTCCCATTGAGTGCCCCCACAGCAAGCAAGGGGGGGCCCAAGCCGAGCTGCAGCTCTATGTATCCATTCAGACAAGGAGCTACGGTCCGGCTCCACCTCCTCTCTCTCCTGATTAGCAAACAGAGTTTGATTGGCAGTGGGTCTCAGCCAATCAGGAGGGAGAGTTCCAGACGGCAGAGAAACTCCTGGATATCGCTGGATAGAGATGGGGCTCAGGTAATTATTAGGGGGCTACTACACACAAAAGGCTTTTTTATCTTAATGCACAGAATACATGAAGATAAAAAAACCTTCTGCCTTTACAACCACTTTAAGGACAACTAAAAAGTTTATTACATATTTGTAATCACAGGTTATTTTAGTAAAAGACCAATGTTGAAACAATTAGTAGATCGGAAAATATATATATTAATCTATCAGCTGATTTCCTGTAAAAGGCAAAATCTGTGTCTTTCTATTGATCTCTTAACATGATGGATGGCGTCAAAAACCAAAAGTTTGGTTCATGGGTTAGGGAGGTGTGAATTCTAGCTTTACTTAGGTCTGCGTTTGACTTGCTTTGCAAAACTGATCCCAAAAAGATCTGCCAAAAGAGATGTAACACGATGCAAAGTAGGCCAAACATACAGTGCACATCCGGAAAGTATTCACACCACTTCACTTTTTCCACATTTTGTCATGTTACAGTCTTATTCCAAAATGGATTCAATTCATTATTTTCCTCAAAATTGTACGAACAATACCCCATAATGACATAAAAGAAGTTTGATTGAAATTTTTGCACATCTATTAAAAAAAAAAAAAAAAAAAAATCCCATGTACTTAAGCGTTCATAGCCTTTGCTCAATACTTGATTGAAGCACCTTTGGTAACAATTACAACCTTAAGTATTTTTGAGTATGTTGTTACAAGCTTGGCACACCTATTTTTGGGCAGTTTCCTCCATTTATCTTTGCAGGACCTCTGAAGCTGCATCAGGTTGGATGGGGAGCATCGGTGCACAGCCATTTTCTGATCTATCTGTGCTTAGAGTTGTTGTCCTGTTGGAAGATGAACCTCTGCCACAGTCCAGAGCGCTCTGGAGCAGGTTTTCATCTAGGAGGTCTCTGTACATTCCTGTATTCATCTTTCCCATGATTCTGAATAGTCTCCCAGCTCCTGCTGCTAAAAAGGATTGCCACAGCATGATGCTGCCACCACCATGCTTTCACTGTAGGGATGGTATTGGCCAGGTTATAAGTGGTGCCTGGTTTCCTCCAGACATGAAGTTTGCCAATCAGGCCAAAGCGTTCAATCTTTGTTTTATCAGACCAGAGAATTTTGTTTCTCATGGCCTGCAAGTCCTTCAGGTGCCTTTTGGCAAACTCCAAATGGGCTGTCATGTGCCCTTTCACTCAAGTGTGGCTTCTATCTGGCCACTCTTCCACACAGGCCTCAAATTCCATTCATCAACTCTTAGTAAAACCCTAGCCATACATATAGGACTTTCCAATGTACAGGCTGAAACTCTAAAATGTGCCTGCAAACACAGACACCTTGAACGTTATTGATTGGGCTAAGCACATAGTTTATCCAAACATATGAGTAAACTGAGCTAGGGAACAGGGTGTATTGAACAAAAAGTTTGCCTTATAAAATGAAATGCAAAAATAAAAAAATGCCTTTAATAACATGCCATATAAAGATATAATTGATCTGATCATGCATTCCATTACTCAACTACCTCCTCTCTCTGGTGTCCCAAGTGCCAACATTTTGGCAATTACTGTCATGTTAATCACAAACAAATCCTGCAAGTTTTGCAAACAAAGCCCAAGCAACTGAATCAATAAGAAATAACCCACTGTAAATCAGAGTCAATGGCAGGAGACTGTGGTGCCTCAAAACAGTCTCAGATAGGTTGGTTCCCTAAATCAGATATGGTGACAGGGGCTGTGGTTTGATTTGAAGTGGTATTAAACCCAACACCAAAATGTAACATATTGCAGCTTGCAAATCATTCTATGCGGTAGCTGCATTACTTTTCCCTTTTCAGTCTTTTTCCCTCTGCTTTCACCTGGTGATCTGACCAGTAACACAGCTCCTGTATTTGGCCTCATACACACGGGCGTATGATAAAAAATAAGCAAAACGTTGGGCCCGACGTCAGGGAAAAATCTGCGTTTTATTAGGCATTTTGCGTTAATGAGCGTTAGTGAGCATCTGCATCAATAGGCGTTTTTTTTTTAAGTAAAAAAAAAAAACATTCCTCTGCTATTTTGTAACCTGAAAACGTTGGTGTCAAAAACGATGGTTAATGTCAGTACAGTGTTAGTGAGCATTTTGCGGCGTCAAAAACCCCAAAACGTTACAGCCTTGGAACGCACTGGCCGTGGGTTCTTCTTTCAGCTAACACCGACGCCATATACAGCTCAAAACGTCAGTGTTTTTAAGGGGCCATTGAATAACATGGAGAGCTGTAAAAAAACGCTAAAAAAAGGTGGCTGTAAAAATTGCCCACGTGTATGAGGCCTTAGAGTGCCTCCAATCTGAATGAAGAGACACATTTGGACAGCAGCATTGTTAATCTGGGGGGGGGGGGGGGGGGGAGTGTTAGATGTACTAGTAGGTTTAGGTACACTAACAAATTGAAGCCAAACTTCAAATTTTGGGGTAAAGGTCATTGTAAGCACCCCTGTCAGTGGTAGATTGTTTGTCTCATCCCTTTAGCTGCTATATCTACAAGACAGCTTGTTCTGGAAATATCAACAGACTTAATAGCTAAAAACAAAGACAAAATACAAATTCCTTGGTAAGCAAAGCCAGCATACATAATTCACAAAAATTAAAGAACTACAAATTCATTGGCAGCTAAGACAGTTCACACACAATTCAATGACCCTGGTTAACATCTTTTTAAATACTTTTAGTGTTCAAGAGGCAAGATGGACTTTATAATATAAATAATAAAATTGTTACACCCATTAACCCACTGGGCGCACCAATCATTGTCAGTAATGTAGTGCAAGTGTCAAGCGTGAGCAGAATTCTTTGAATACAGTAAATCACCTTATGGGGACATTGAGTTTTACCCCCACCTAATAAGTCACTAGGAAGACTGAGTCATAATATCAAGGGAAAGAGGCAGGACTGATTAACGGGATCACTATTTTTTTTACTTTTGCTCTTCTTTTACAGACTAAGCTGATACCTAAAGGCTAGAAAACTATGCCTGGGAATTTGTGCCTCTAAGCATAAACATGATTGCTTGGCCGAGCAGAGCATTTGGTTAATGCACCCAACAGCAGATATATACGAGTGTGTCTAAAAACTTTGGTGAATGGTATCAGAAAAACAAAACAGAGGATACAAGCAAATTACTTTTGAAAATAATCGCCATCCTTCACAACACACTTTTTGGCAACGTTCATAAAGCTTCTGGAAACTGTCAGCAAAGGTCTCTTTAGGAATTGATAACAGAACCGCTGTCACACATTCTTGGATGATGCCACTGTTGTTGAAGAAGGCAATCAACATTGTCTAGACCTTGGACTTTTGCAGGTGACTTTTTGGGTCACGAGGAAGTTAGTAAAAACCATTCCATTGTTTATCGCTTGGATTTCGGATTGTACTGGTAGCACCAAGAATCATCCACTGTGATGGTTTACAGAAAGAATGGATCCTGGTCACACCCGTAAAATTGCCAGAGTTTTCCCATCTGTTTTGCTTTCTGTTCCTCTGTCAGCTTGTGCGGCACAAACCGGCCCATGTTGTTGTTGCGATGTCACCAAACCTTTTACACACACATTACATTTTCATACAGTTAGTTTACATGTTAACCAATTTCCGTCCAGCCTTTAGGCAAATGATGGCCGGGAGGTGGTTCCGTTATCCTGACTGGACGTCCATTGACATTTTTCAGGATTACCCCAGATCGTGAGCCCGAATCACGGCGATCGGTGGCGTGGTGTGTTAGTCCATCGGAAGCTCTTTACCATGTGATCAGCTGTGACCAATCACGGCTGATCACAATGTAAAGAGGAAGAGTGGTTTATCTGCAGATGCGAGTAGAAGATAGCCGATCGGCGGCTCTCCTGATGGGGGGGGTGTCTGTGCTTAATGTTTATCAGTGCAGCCCCCTCCCCCAGGTTCGCCACCCAGGACCACCAGGGAGCCCGTCCAGGGACCACCAGGGAGAGCCCACCCAGGACCACCAGGTAAAGGGTACAATGCCCAACATGTCAATTTCAGATGTCACCTAGGATCACCGGGGAATGACAACCTCACAGTGCAATCTGTCATTGCCATCCACCAGCGCCAACTATCAGTACCCATCAGTTCCACCTACCAGTGCCCACCAGTGCCTCCTATCAGTGCCCTGTCAGTGCTGCATATCAGTGCCACCTATCAGTGCTGCATATATGTGTCATCAGTGCCTGTCAGTACCACCTCATCAGTGCCAATCAGTACTGCCTTATTAGTGCCCGTCTGTGTAGCCTCATCAGTGCCCATCGGTAAAGGAGAAAACATACTTATTTAGAAAGTTTTGTGACAGAATTTTTTTTTCAAAATTGTCAGTCTTTTTTTATTTGTAGCGCAACAAGGGTATAAGGTTACGCGTTTCGGGGGCGCACCCCCATTCCTCAGCGTGGCTCTGAGGAAGGGGGTGCTCCCCCGAAACACGTCAGCCTATACCGTGTTGTGTCTGCATCATCTACATTGCGCAATTTTATGGCCCATTATGGGTCACCACTTTTCTGAGTATCAATTTTAACCATTTAAAAACCTATTAAATGTGTCTGATAATGCACTAGGTGTGCGCTCCTCCCTTTTGTTCTGTCTTCTAGTTTTTACCGGATTACCCCATCTGAGGAGGGCAGCATCTGCCTGGTTTTGGAACACTGATGTCCTTGTTGCCATTCAAATACCACGAAAGACACTTCAGCGATGGCAGTGACTGTTTTGTATTTAAAGAAAACACACCCATCCATGTCTCAATGCTTTATTTTGTTGAGAAGTCACTTTGAAAATCACCCCTAGTATTTCTAGCCACATCAGTCTTGAGTAAAGGCAGATGATTCATGTAGTATTTATTTCAGACAATTCGTCTGCTTTTAGCTCAGCCATGCAGGCAGGAGGGTTTGCTTAGCTGAGAAAGTCCCTCCTTCCCTCCTCCAGATGAAATTTAAAAAAATGCCCATGAAGACTACTGGCATGTTTAAAACAAGTAAATATAACATACAATCCTATTTGCCAAGGATTGTAGCATAAGAATTAAAAATAGTTCATTTTGAATTAGAGTTTTTATACAATTCAAGTTATAATGTGGAACTAAACCCAGAGATTATTCCCTAAAACAGTTGCATCTGAAGTATGCCTTGATAACTGCTACAGTTACTAGTGTGCTTTTGCCAGCTCTCAACCAAACTGTTAAGCCATCAAATGGCTGGTGCCATAATTGATCACATGTCCGGCACCATGGCAAATGCAGATGAAACAGAGGCTAAAATGGCAGCTTCCTTGGTTGTAAAAAAAATAAGAGGGTTTATGTCCACTAGAACTATGTTGTGTGTTTTGCAAAACGTACAAATAAAGTAAAATAATCTTGTTTCCCTAGTAATCTTTCGTAACTATTCCCGAAGTTTTCATTAGGGAATAGAAGTAGACATTTAGCTGTAGCAGAAAACCTGCAGATATTGACTGCTTGCTTTGCAATTCTGCAGGGACACCATATCCAGGGAGATTTTAAGTCACACAACATCAAGCGAAAAGTCTAGACATGGGAAGGATTTCAGATCAATAATGTTTACGAGATATGGCAAACACAGCGAGGTAAAGAAAGAAAACAAGGATCACGAATCCTGGCCCGTTGGATTTCAGGGTAGCCATCTCCCTTTCTTCTAGTACCCACTGTACACTGAGTTTTATTAAATAATGCATTATGGTAGCAGCATAAATCTTAAATATCATTGCACTTTGGAAGTAGCAAGGAACAAAAACTTTTTTTGGCAATACTAGCTGACAGAAAATGTTACTTCGCCCACCTTGCCTTAAAATAACAGTGTGAATCTTCTAAGTGCCGGTGTCTGTGCAGCCTTTATGTGGAAAGTAGGGATTATTTATATGAATGCTAGTATAAAATTAATGAATTAAAATTCAAAGAATGTAGCCCGTGTTTCTACTTCACACAGATGCAACTCAGCCACAAATACAAGAAGAAAGGCAAGGAAGTATTTACCCACCTGGCACCAAATACAGTATATCAGATTCTACTTGTAGGGATTTTAGACCCTGCAGTGAAGTAGGGGGTCATAGGGAGGAACCAGCATATGGCAGAAAAAAAGGTAAATGCTGAAGAAGCATTCTGACGCTGCAGTGCTGGAATGAAGAAGCAGTAGAAGAAATGGGCTACTGGAGAGGGAAGCTTATGTGGTCCTTTATTGCAAAGCATTAGAGACTGTACAAGACCTATTAGAACAAAGCTAAGTCTCCATGCACACTGGGCTTGAAAAAAATACTAGTCCCCTTGGCAGGAAAAAAAAAAAACGCTCATATAGTGTGTTTTTGTACACAGTTTAGGCGTGTTTAGAGAGAGCTTAGCATTTTTCTGTCAGATAGCTCCCAGAAACGCAAACCAGAAGGGCTTCTAAACGCTGAGCTCAAAATATACCTGTAATCGTTCTAATGTGCATGGACACATAGGATACCATTGAGCTGCTTCTACAGACAAAACACCAAACTCCTGTAGAAGCAGCAATTTTTTGTCCAGTGTGCATAGAACCTAAAGACGTAGTGCTGGATTTGAACCATTTCCACTATTAGCTATTGGATCAGTTTGTGCCTTACTGCATATGTAAAATGACTCCGCTAGGGCATGCATCTTCTGTTGCTGATCTAGAAGCCCGGTGCTGTGTATTCTGGCAGTCCTAACCAATAAAACCTGATACAGTCTGGACAAATACACTGGTAATACTGATTGTGTTCATGGTTTTCCCCAAACTCACTCTACAAGACATTGCCCAAATGACAAGTTAGCTCAAGGGACTGCAGGAAGAAGACGTCTGGGAAACTACAGTGACATAATATAGTTTATGTCTCCTTTAACCACTTGCTTACTGGGCACTTAAACCCCCTCCTGCCCGGACCAATTTTCAGCGCGGTCACTCTTTCAATGACAATTGCGCGGTCGTGCGACATTGTACCCAAACAAAATTGGTGTCCTTTTTTCCCCACAAAGAGCTTTCTTTTGGTGGTATTTGATCATATCTGCGGTTTTTATTTTTTGCGCTATAAACAAAGAGCGACGATTTTGAAAAATATTTTTTACTTTTTGCTATAATAAATATCCAAAAATCAAATGTATTCATCAGTTTAGACCGATATATATATTCTTCTACATATCTTTGGTATAAAAAAAAAATTGCAATCGGTGTATATTGATTGGGTTGCGCAAAAGTTATAGCGTCTACAAACTATGGACATTGGTTTATGGCGCTTTCATTAATTTTATTTACTGGTAATAGCGGCGATCTGCGATTTTTTTCGGGACTGCGATATTGCGGCAGACATGTCGGACGTTTTTGACACTTTTTTGGGACCAATGACATTTATACAGCGATCAGATCTAAAAATAGACACTGATTACTGTATAAATATCATTGGCAGGGAAGGGGTTAACACTAAGGGGGCAATGGAGGGGTTAACTGTGTTCCCTGGGTGTCCTCTAACTGTGGGGGGGGGGGATGGGGGGGCTGGCAGGGGCATGACAGATTTTACTGATCCCAGTGACAGGGATCAGTAGATCTGGCATGTCCCCCTCACAGAACGGGGAACCACCGTGTTTACATCAGCGGTTCCCCATTCTGGCTCTCTGGGAGCAGATCGCGGGTCTCCGGCAGACAGCAGGTCCACCCGACCCGCAGGCACGCTCGCGAGGCAAGCGGCTGCTCACACGCGCCGCCGAGAGTGCTCCCAGCGCACGCCAAATGGGGAGGATGTCTATTGACAGCCTCCTGGCATTTTAGGTCCGCGCTGTAGCCGTCAATCAGCTATGGCGCGGATACGAAGAGGTAAGATACACTTCCACAGATCAGTAAATTTGGAGTTTGTCAAATCCAACCTTAGGAATGTAAAATCTATGTGTGAACTTTTTTCCTACTTAAAGCGGAGTTCTGGCCTAAATATGACTTTTAAGATAAAAATACCCCTAGAATACTCATGCCTAGTAAACTATGCCCGGTTTTCTATTTGTTCAGCATTGTTTTCTTACTTTGTGAAGTTCCTGGCACAGCGCGGCCATCTGAAGCCACAGTGTCCTTCTTCCTGGATTTCGTGCATGCTGGCTACCCAGCTCACACATATGCAGTGTGGTGCAATCTTGGTCAGCTTGACATGGCAAAGTCATGTCAAGCTGACAAAGATTTTACATAAGGAGATGTTTGCCAGCACACAATGGATCAACAAAGTAGCGTCCAAACAGATTGTTTATTGCATGATCACATCACAGGGATAGTGCCTAATAAGTAGCACTATTCCTGTGATGTGATCATGCAATAAACAATCCGTTTGGACACTACTTTCTCGACACATGTGCTGACAAACATCTCCTTGTGACTTCCTTAACCAGTTTCCAGCTGGTTATTGCCACAGCACCCAAACCTTGAGAGCTTATCCAGGAATGTGTGTGATGGGAATATGGAGCATTTCAAGATTTTCCATAGACGCCAATGTTAAATGTTACTGGAGCCGTGCCATGCCAAGCTAACCAAGATTTAACATAGACATCAATGATAAATGTAATGGGAGCAGTGCCATGCCAAGCTGACCAAGATCTCCCAGGAGCCAATGCAAAACCGGAAATGACGTATGGCTCCGCGGCCCCTAAAGGAGGAAGTGAAATTAGATATAGGCATAAATCAGGTAAGTGAACAGAAAAAAAAAAATAAAATGCCAATTCATTTTAAGAATGCACATTAGTGCTGCGTGGTGAAGAGTGAAAAATGTGGGTGGAACTCCAGTATCATGCCAGAGGTTCTAAATATATATATATATATAAATAATTATTTTTAACATGAAATACTTACCTGCTCTGTGCAATTGTTTTTCACAGAGCAGCCCTGATTCTCTTCTTTTTGAGTCTCCCGCCAGCAGTCCTGCCCACCCCCCCCCCCCCACCATGCCGAGTGCCTCCCATAGCAAGCCTCTTGCTATGGGGGCACTCAATCAAGCTCGCTCCCGAGCTACAATCCTATGAATGGATATTGTTCATTCACACACACAGTGTGGTTCAGCCCCGCCCTTATGCTCTCTCCCTCTCTCCTCATTGGCTCAGCGGAAGCCAATGGCTCTTGCTGCTGTGTGAGCCCATGAGGAGAGAATGACCTGGGAGAGCTGATGCGTTCATGCACATTGCTGGATCAAGATGGGGCTCAAGTATAAGGGGCCAGCACCCACAAGGTTTTTAACCTAATGCATAGAATGCATTAAGGTAAAGAATACCTTCTGCCTTTAGAATCACTTTAAGGCCTCCTGTATACAGCTGCTGATAAACAGAAGTTTTAGGAGCAGTTGAGAATTTTTTTCAGCTGCTCCTGAATTCTTCTCTAGGTTATCTTATCAGTACATGTACACAGGGTTATAATGGCTTCATGCACACAGGACTTTAAAAAAACTGCCAAAAAACATCAGTAGCTTATCAGGGATGTTTTCAGCTTTTACCAGCGTTATAGTAGCGCTTTTTTTTTTTGCATTTTTAAAGGGCCAGCGTTTTTTTGGGGTTTTTTTTCTTCAATTGGTCTAAAACATCCAAAACGTTGGGGATTGACGTTTTTGAGCGTTTTTGACCGTTTTTAAGTGTTTGAACGTTTTTACAGCTTTAAACAGTCCAAAAAAACCCCTTCAGCTCTTGGGGGTTTTTTTACAGCTCAAAAGTGCCACTGCTAAAAACAGTTGATAACAGCCTATGTATGCATGAACACATAGGAAAACATGATGGAGGGTTTATTGACTGTAGAAAAAAACGTCTGCAGCTGAAAAACAGTCAAAAAACGTCCTGTGTGCATGAGGCCTTATAGTCGTTTCTAGGCAGTTGAGTTTACAAGCATTTTTTGGAAAGCAAAAAAATGCATTCAGGACGGATGTTCAGGGGCATTTGAAATGCCAAACGCCTGTAAGAGCTTGTAAATGGGCCTAAACACGGTAACTTGCGCTTAACAGGGTTTTGTTTATAGGCGTCTCATTAAAAAAAAAAAAAAAAAAAAAAAAAAAAA
>BLSH010262742.1:4168036-4181341 GCA_018402905.1 Glandirana rugosa
TTTACATTAATGTAAAAATCCCTGACGGGATAGACGTATCCAACCTCAAAAACAGGCACTCCGAGAAAAGAGACCGTCCCGTGACGACAAGTAAACCGCTTTAGATGTGAAGTTAACGGCCAAGTCACGTCTCCGGATCGGGACGAGTTAGAAGTCCATATAAGATATATAGATCCTTCGTCAAGACCAGTGTCAATCTACCACCAAAGCAACCCGGTACACCGAATTGGCAGTTCCGTGAGGGAGCCCAGAATGGCAGGCTCAAGACAGACAGAATTTGCTCTTGATCTGGTAAACCACCATCTAACTGTGACCAGAACTGCTTCCTAGATATATAGAATATACCTGAAGATTGAGCAGGGCTAGGCCTCTGCACTGAACCGGCAATTGAAGTGTAGATTTCGCCAAATGAACAGCAGTGCCCTGCCAGAGAAAAGAGCCTCACGGACAAAAACTCCAACCTATGCAGATAGGGCAGTCCCTAAAAATGTAATTACATTTTTCGGAAGAAAAAATCATCTTAAGGATGGTCAAGGTATTAAAATGATTGTAAAGTCTCTTAAAAAAATAAATAAATAAAAGAACAAATATCTTATACTTACCTCCTCTGTGCATTTTTTCACAGAGCAGCCTTGATTCTCCTCTTCTCTGGTCACTCTTCTGTGTTCCAGGCCCCTCCCTCATGTTCAGTGCCCCCACAACAAGCGGCTTGCTATCGGGGCACCCGAGTCACAGCTCTGTGTATCTATTCGGACACGGAGCCCCAGCCCGGCCCCACCCCCTTGCTCCCGAATGGCTAACTGACTTTGATTGACAGCTGTGGGAGCCAATGGCACCGCTGCTGTGTCTCAGCCAAACAGGAGGAGAATCCCAGATGGCTAAGACACTCGTGGACAATGCTGGAGAGAGACGGGGCTCAGGTATTAGGGGGGTGCTGGGGAGGCTGCTACACATAGGTTTTTTTTTTTTTTTTTTTTTTTTTTTTTTTAATGCATAGAATGCATTAAGATAAAAAAAACCCTCTGCCTTTACAACTCCTTTGGGAGGCATGGCAATTTTTTTTTGAAGTTTTCAAAGTAATTTTTGTCACATTTTGTTATTTTTTATTCACGTATTTTCACCAGTGCAGTACATCATCATCATATAACTGGTTACGCAGTAATCAGGGACACTGACTGGTGACAGTATGGTTAAAAAAAAAAAAAATCTCATCTTTTTAAAAAAAAAAATGTATTTGTTAACAGTGACTAGAGCAATAATGTTACCATAGTAACACTACTCCTCTGGGGAAGTGATCAGTTTTTTTTTTTTTCAATCTCATTATGATCGCAGTGAATTTCATTGGTATAAGCAATCATTTTTACTAAAATAAACAGATTCATTGCACTGTTGGGATTCACTGTGATTGGCTACAGCTAATCACATGGTACAGAAGGGCTGTGATTGCCCATGTCTGTACCATGTGATCACTGTGAACAATCACGGATAGCAACACAATTGCACACAATGGATGGCATAAAAGCAAACCATCCATTGTTTACAATTGTCATGTGACCTGCTGTGATTATTACAGTGATCACATGGTATCAGCACGAACCAGTACACTGATCAGTGTCCAATAGACACAGCCAGTGACATCATGCCACAGCACGGCCCCACAGCCACATGTGAGGCGCGTTCAGGGAGGGCGTCATATGAAATCCACCCGGAACGACGAAAGCCCATCCAGCCATCAACTGACAATAGGCTGGGAGGATTAGTGGCTAAGGCTCCTTAAGCACTTTAGGGGAAATTTAAAGTTATGGGTAGGTATCTAGGCTATGACTGATACAGTATGCATCTGGCACTTTATATGTGCATGACCACTATGCACTTTTTGAGCATACCCACCTCTTACATTATAAGGGGATATCCATTATTTCCCAGACTAACGCTACATAACTTTAAACTTTTTGTATAGACTATATTTATGGATGTGAAATCATCTCTGACCAGTAAACAAGATAATTCATAATTTGATTTGGATTTCTTGGACGTTTAATTTAGTTGTATTTATTCCACACACGTGTTAGCATTCTCTCTTCTGTTAGTAACATGGAACCAAGTTTGTGCATCACCCAAGTGGGAAGGTCTTCAGTTATGAGCAGATGAAATGCTGTTCAAAGTCAATGTGCTTGTTGGCTTCAGGGATAGAAGAATTAATGAGAAAATGAGAAAGTGGCAGATGGTGTAGCTGTACTCCTCACTGCACACGTCCTCCTCTTGAAGCAGTTTCTAAACATGCAAAGCTCCAGGGCCCCACCTGGTAGCAGTATAATTACCCTAAATGTGCACTTATGTTTCATTACACCTTAGATATTACTATGTGCACTGATTGCAAGTACCAATCCCTTTCATTTCTATTCACCTCTCTATAGTCTAACATTCGATAACAGAGAAGTATATGCTGCATCTCCCATCAGAGCAAAACCCCTGCTGAGAAAACAGCAGCCAAGAAATGATTTGTCACTCTGTGGGAGTGCTATTGGGTCAGATAAGGATGACATCATCCTTCCCTTGCCAATAACAATGACGCTAACAAGAAGACACAATCAACAAACCTCCTTTTTGCTCTTGTCTGAAGCTGTGGCAGGTGCAACTCCTAATGCCTAGAAATGAGCCCAGCATTAGCTTCCAGCTCAAAACTGCTCCTTTTTGATCACGATGCAAAGCAGAAGTTTGCTCTTTCCATAAGGCTGTGCAGCTGCCATTGCTTTCACTGCAGATGCTTTCATTAATTTTATCAAGGGCACGCTGAAATAAGTGCTTATTCAGCACGCCGGCTATTTGGTAGCAGCTGGAGGTATAAAACAAACTATCTGAACAAGACTGCACTTACTCATCATGTAAATTAAAAAGGTTTGCCTTCTCCCGTGTGAATGGGCCAGGGGCTCTATTGTTTTAATTTCAAGAAAATGCTTTTTTTTTGTTTTGTTTTTTTTAAATGCTACAGTTATGTGTAATTAGAGAAAACTACAATATGGAGTTACTATGCCAATTTAGAGTGTAAGCTCCTTGAGGGCACGGATGTGAATGAACAATGTGTATGTGAAAGTGCTGCATAAATTGTTGGCACTATATAAATACCTGTAACAAATAAATAAATAAATAAATTTATAATGTGCTTGGCTTTTCATTGGAGGCTTGGGCAATGTGTGCTGACACAGAGAAATTCAAATTCAAGTAATACAGTTGCACATACAGCACATAAAGTTATCAGTCATATTGTTCTAAGGGAAATAACCTCTATATCAAACAGCAGTATTATTGTGTTCCAAAAAAAAAAAGCAACGGTTTTGGTTTGTGTGTTCACAAAGGTAAGTATGGCACATGCCCCAAGGTCCACCTCCAATTAAGTGACCTTGTACAGTAGGACACTACAATAGCATTGGCAGTACAAACATTTTTATAACTTGTTTCTTGCCTCTACCACAAGTCCGGATAGAGAACAGTATAATGAAGAGAGAAGAGTTTCGGACAAACTGCTGCCTAAAAAAAGTATGTCAAAGGCATAATCAATGATCTGCACATGATTTAAAATACATGTACCCTGTTTACAGGTTATACTGTATACCCTTAGCAAAACTGAAGTAAAAGCAGTACTTAGAAGAAAAAAAAAACAATATAATGCCATTCCACATTCTGTCCAAGCGCCTGTATATTCCTTACCGACATCTGTTACAAATTATGTGTTGGTACAACCTGGCTTTTAGCAAAACTCCCGGATGACCAGAAACAGGCAAATATCCAAGAGACCCAAGAAAAAAAAAAAAATCATACTGTTTACTCTAGGTTATGCAACAGGATTCACTTTGCTAACCACACAAAGTACCCACCCTACTTCAGGGAGCATGAGAAGTGCTTTGATCTAAAGAATTATTTGGCTATTCATTTTTGTGTTCTCCATAGAGATAATGGGGTTGATTTAGTAAAGGCATAAAGAATTTCCCCCTGGGCTTAGGGAAAGGTAAAAATCTGCTGACTTCTATCATTCAATCATATGCAAGCAAATATGCCATTTTTTTTTCCCTCCCTTGAACGTGATTTGGTATTCTGTGTAAAGTAAAGTGTCACCATATTAATTAAAGTGGAGTTCCCGTAGTTTTTAGTTAATTAAAAGTCAGCAGCTACAAAAAGTGTAGCTGCTGACTTAACACACACTCACCTGTCCCACGATCCAGCGATGCAGCCACCCGAACCCTTGCCCCTCTCCCTCGCCTCTTCCGGCATCACAAGTGTGGGCATCCGGCTGTGACAGCTTGAGGCTTCACAGCCGGATGTGCACTGCACATGGGTGAGTTGTGCTGAGCCTTCTCAATGGCCAAGCAATCTTCTGGGACCTGTGACGTGTCCCAGAAGTTTTGCGGGGGGGAGAGAGGAGAACTTCCGCTCAAGCCGCCTAGGTGGCCCAAGCGGAAGTGGGAGCTAGGCATCTGTCAAAACTAGGTACCCGCTCCCCCTAAAAGAAAGACATGTCAAATGAGGCATAGGAAGGGGGGGGGTGCTTAGAGTGGAACTTGCACTTTTAAGTGGAACTCCAATTTAAGCTCAGGGGAAAATTATCTTGCAAAGTGAAAAAAGCTATCTGCCTTTAGTAAAACCAACCTTCATACCTCTATTGTAAAATAGGTACTCTGCTTTTATGAATAAACCAATGATTTTTTTGAGCAAGTAGGGTGTTTTAATGAATACAAGTATCATCTAAGAAACCAGTGCACTAAGAAGTGTTCTTAAGGGGGAACCTTCCCTGTTACCCGACTACACGGTCTACCAGCGTGAACATTTTTAAAACCAATATACATATATTCTGGCTTCAGGAAGGCCAGAACTGTTATACACGGTTGCTAATTTTAAACAAAAACACTTCAGGCAACAAAATGCCTGAAATTGCATTAATTTGATTTTCAGTTAGTCAATCCTCTTTAAATCGGGGTCTATTTCTTGTTACCATGGTGTACCATTATTCAAAGTCACAACTGAAAGTGCAATAGCTAAATGCTGTTCTTTAGTGCTCTTTGATTTATACAGTTATTTAGAACCCCAGCAGGCAAACTATATAGCACACTAATTGTGCATTACTGAACTGCACCTTACTCTGACAAAGGACTTCTTAGCAATTTCAGCTGGCTATACAGTCTATATTAGGTACTGGAGTGGTCTGACACCTACTCGTTAAAAAGGAATTCAATATACAGTATTTTATTGCTCTATAAATAGTTACAATGTATATCAGAATACAAAAAGGGAAAAACTTGTACAATCCAATTTATATGAAAGGAACTATAACGCTCCATTGCACACCGTAGCTGCTAAATGTAAGTTTTTGAGAGTTTGGGTGTTTTTTTTAACAGCCCATAAACTCCCCTCTATGTTATCCTGTGTCCATGCACACATGGACGTTTATTGTCGTTTATCAGCAGTGGAGTTTATGGGCTGTTGTCAGAACGCCCTAAAATTGAGTTCATGAGTCCTCCTTCTAATCACAAAAAAAACGTTGAAAGCTTAAAAACGACCAAAAACAACCATAAACACCCAAAATCAGAGTTTTTGGACGTTTTTGATCCATTGAAAAAAAAAAAAAATAAAAAAAAATAAAAAACTGTTTAAAAACTGACGCTCAAAAACACTGGTGCTTTAATGCTGAAAATCTCACTACAAAGCTACTGGCATTTTTAGATTGTTTTTTTAATGTCCAGTGTGCATGGAGCCTTACACTCTCGCTCAATAGAGACAGAAGAAATGACATTTATTCTTAATATCGGTTTCATTAACCACTTCCCGACCGCCGTATGCAAAATGACGGCCGGGAAGTGGCTCAGTTATCCTGACTGAACGTCATATGACGTCCTCAGGATAACAAGCCGCCGCACGCCCGGGGGGGTGTGCATCGCGGCGATCGGTGGTGTGGGAGGTCAGTCTGACCCCCCGCAATACCGATCTCGGTAAAGCGCTTCGATCCGAAGCACTTTACCATGTGACCAGCCGTGACCAATCACGGCTGGTCACAGTGTAATACAGGAAAGCCGTTTATCAGCTTTCCTGTACTCAGGTCTGCAGACCTGAGGAGTGGAGAGGCGATCGGCTGCTCTCCTGACAGGGAGGGTTTGTGCTGATGATTTATCAGCACAGCCCTCCCTCGGATCGCCACCCTAGACCACCAGGGAGCCTGCCCAGGGACCACCAGGGATGTGCCCACCCAGGACCACCAGGAAGCCGACCAGGGACCACCAGGGAGCCGATTTGGACCACCAGGGAGACCCCCCTAGACCACCAGGTAAGTGGCATACTGCCCAATGTGGATGCCACCTTCAGATGCCACCCTAGACCACCAGGGAATGAGCCCCTATCAATGTATATGCCCACCAGTGCCCCTATCAGTGCCCACCAGTGCCCCTATCAATCAGTGCCACATCAGTGCCCACCATTGCCACCTACCAGTGCCCACCTATCAGTGCCCATCAGTGCCACCCATCAGTGCCCAGTGCCGCCTATGAGCGCCAATCAGTGCTGTCTATTAGTGCCCATCAGTGCCGCTTAGCAGTGTCCATCAGTGCTGCATATCAGTGCCCATCAGTGCTGTATATGAGTGCCACCTCTCAGTACCCGTCAGTGCTGCTTATCAGTGCCGCCTAACAGTGCTCATCATCGCTGCATATAAGTGCCTCCTCATCAGTGCCAATCAGTACTGCCACATCAGTGCCCATCAGTGTAGCCTCATCTGTGCCCACCAGTGATGGAGAAAATTTACTTCTTTACAAAGTTTTGTGACAAAAATAGAGATTTTTTTTCAAAATTTTCGGTCTTTTTTTATTTGTAGCGCAAAAAATAAAAACCACAGGGGTGATCAAATACCACCAAAAGAAAGCTCTATTTGTGGGAACAAAATGATAAAAAATCTGTTTGGGTGCAGCGTCGCACGATCGCGCAATTGTCATTCAAAGCGCAACAGCACTGAAAACTGAAAATTGGTCTGGTAGTAAAGTGTTCTAAGTGCATAGTATTGAAGTGGTTAATAATACTTTTGCACATTAACAATTCCTAACAATAAGGGCCCTTTCACACGGGCTTTCCGTTCAGGTCTGCCTGCCTCTTTCAGGCGGACCTGAATGGACGCTCATGCAGTCCTATGGAGTGGCAGATGTCAGCGGTGACATGCCCACTGACATCCACCGCTCTCCGATCCGATCCTGTCCATGAAATACAGACAGATCGAAACCCTATTTTCCATCTGTCTGTAGCATCGGATCGGATGAAAATGGACAGACGGTCCGTTTTCATCCGATCTCCACAGAGGAGAGTGGCACTCTGACAGTTCCATCTCTGCTCAGTGAGCAGCGACAGATCTATCATGCGTTGGCTCAGCGGGGATCAGCGGAGAGATCCCCGCTGAGCAAAACCAGACCCCATACACGGATAGCCCCTGTGAAAGGTCCCTTATGCTGTTCAAAGCTGAGCATCGCTTATGGTCAATATATTATTCTGTGTTTATAGTAAATGTGTTTCAGGAGTTTATAAAGGTTGTTTGAATGACTGATTTACTTATCACCTGAGGTGACAGAAAAATTAACAGGCATTCAAGTTTGAGAGCAACCCAAAATTAAAATAAACTAGAACATAACATTGTCTAAATCATTACTACAGCCAATGTGTCTCCTCCATAGCCTTTTTGAGGAATATTATTTAATAAAAAATACAAAAAAAAAAAAAAAAATTACTATAAAAAACAAAAAACAAAATATTGTTAAAATCCACTACAAAAATAACTGTGTCTATAACACCACCAGATGGTCAGTTATTATTATGACTAAGCACACGTCATTTATTTTTGAATAGATAGAATGTATACAAGCATGTGCATTACCGCCCTAACCTTTTCATGCCCTGATGTCAAAAAAACCTAGATGCCCAATTTCACATTTGTCTCAATCAACATTGACTATTTTTTAGCCTTATGCTGCTAGCATTAATATATAGATTAGGAAAGCATATCATATTCACTTATTTTAAACTTTTTTTTTTTTTTTTTACATTTATTCAGTTACTACCTGGTTTCTAGGCTTAGGCAAATTATGTCATACCTAGAATGGAAGTAGTACCGCTCTAAAAAGTGCCAAGTAAAATTGTCAAGAGCAGTGACACACCATGTGATAATAGTATTGCTAAAACATAATTCATATAAAATGTTGCGCTAACACAAGAATAACATGCCCCAACCTCAAATGTGGGAAGTATAGCAAATAATAAACATTTTCAATAAAACAAAAGTCCAGAGTAACTGAATACAAAGTCCATCAGTAGATATTTAAATTGCTTCATTAAAAGTGTCAAGAAAAAAATAAGCTAGTGCAGAAAAATATATGATAGTCCCAAAGTATAATCCAAAATGTGAAAAAAGAAAGAACAGTTCCAATGTTCCAGATATAAATACAAGAAGATATTACACAAAGTTCCACCACCAGACACCATACTACACTTCAAATGAGTATGCAATAGGTACTCTTACCAACTGAAATGGACACGCTATCTCTAGCCAGGTCACATAAGCGGGCAGATGTCACCTTCTGCAAGGTATAAAAATGCAATTCCTTGATCAGTCGTCTGTGGGTGCGGACTCTTAGGAATAGGTGTACCGCCTTCAATCTCGGCCCATAGATATATATATATACACACACACACACACATACATACATACATACAAACAAAAGAAGAATCCGAATAGTGTAAATCCATACAATGGTTTAATAGGTTAAAAGGTAAATGTACTCACAAACATCCATATGCAATGCGCATCTCTAAACATTCATTTGCCGGCACAGCGTGCATACACTCTAATGCCCGTTCTTCCAGGATCATGTGGGGGTGGTGCGCCAACACGTAGCTCCGCCCTACATGTTTTGTCATACGTGACGTCTTCCTGGGGCACGGGCAACATTGCTGACTCACCCCCCTATTTAACTGTGTGCTTGAGATTCAAGCCTCATTTTCATCCAGCAGCCACAACAGGTGGAACCAGACATCACTCTCATCAATACAGGGAAAAAACAAGCACATGATGAGAGTGAGGCCTGGTTCCGAACTTCCACACGGACTTTTATGTGCACTTATTTATAACTTTCTTGTATGAACTTTAAAAGGACTCAATAAGCATTACTGACATAATCTGTGCATCACTAATCAGCCACTTTACCATTGTTTAATTACATGCATAGCTACGTATGTATGGTTTGTAGGCTGCAAATGTGTTTAATTACCTGAGCACATTTTTATACACACAGGACAGCGATTTTGCAACACATATATTGTCCCCAAAAGAACGGCGCCATATCTATTTTATTTTAGTTTTGCACGTATCACAAACTCACATGAGCACTTATATTATAACTTTAAAAGGACCTAACAAGCAATATTTTGGCATCATTTATCCATCACCAACAAGTCATTTTTCCCATTGTTTAATATCCATAGTCACTTATGTATGGTTTGTAGGCTGCAGATGTGTTTCATTATCTGTTCACACCAATAAGGCGCCTCTCAGCTCACCCTAAGTATGTTTTTATACACTAGGCACAGCCATTTTGCATCACATATATTGTCTCCATAAGAACGGCACCATATCTACTTCATTTTTCATTTTTACATTCATTGTCCCTCTCAAGAGGAGGCAACAGTAGAGGCAGCAGTTCTACTCTCCATACTGACTAGTACCATCAGCGCAGAACCAATCCACCACTCTCTATCTCCATTAAGGGCAAATGGATTCCAGGAAGTAAATGCTGTATGAATAATCTGCCCTTACTCAAGATGGTCAAAGCCAGAAATGCTAGGGAGTTAGGAGCATGCTCTGCTGCATAAATATCCAGGGTCAGTGAATGTATTAAAGTCAGCCAGACAACCAGCATTTCCATTAGGACAATATGAATTGCAGCTCCTTTATTTTCCCATGACAGATTTAATTTAGGGTGATAATTCAATTATGAAAATAGTCCTTCCTGGAGTTTTTATTCCTATTGTATTTCACATTTAACATATAAGCCACATGGACAAATTAGTCAATTCCAGTGTTGCTAGTTAGATCAGCAATCATGATAGGTTCTAAGTGAGTCATACAATGCCACAAAATGTGACATTTTAATTAATTTTGTACATATCTAACCAATAGTAGGATATCAGCATATACTGTATATATTTTATGTGTGCACAAAGTCAACCACTTTCCCACAGCAAAAGGCAAAGTCTAAAGTCTTTAAGTTCAACTGGGCCAGACTATCAATAACCTGATATGTTTGTTGCTAAATAATTAAGTTCTAATCTTGTGTCAGCTGCACAATAATGCAGCCTTGCCTTGGGATTTCATTTGCTAAAACTTATTTCTTCCTTTGCTGCTGGCAAGAGTCTGCTTTTAGGCTGCAGTGTCAAAGTTCAGCCTAGACTCCAGCTGAGAGCTAATCATGACATCTGACCTGGTTTGCCAATAAACGGAAAACAAAAGGGGGCTTATTTTTCTCTTCTGTCCTTTGGGGAACACATTCTTTGAATGAAAAGCTGCATATTCAAGACTAGGTCAGAAATATAATTACCTTGAATTGAAAGCAGGCCCAGCCTGCAGTGGTAGATAAACTAGACCTTGTTTTCTGCAATTTGGAAATGCCCTGGACTTTATAATCTATTTTAATCTGCTAGGGGCCTGGTTTATATAAGTGCATGTCCAATTAAAATTTACAGCTCACTTAATGCCAGACCAAGGAATGAAGAAGCCTCATAAATTTAGGCAAGCAACCAATGGGGCACAGTGAAAAGGTTTATAAAATAAGCTTGTGATTCTGCTAAGATTTTAACAGGTTATATTTTCTTCTTCTTATAGATCACATTCTTTGTCTTAAACTTACAGTTTATACTTGCACAAAGCAGGCAACGTGCTTTACTCCAGTAGGTGTGAATTGCATGAATAGATGGTGAGGATCCAATATTATCATGTGTGGCATGGCAAGTCATAGGGACAAAGTTTAATGTGGAATACAAATCAAATAAATGTAAGCATTCCTTCAAAATGTATTATACTAATATCTTATGCATGCCTGCAACACTTTATCATCTTCATATAACCCAAAGAGTAGGATTGAGACAAAATGGGACTCGGTATGCTAGAAGTCTGTATTGTGTGGCAAGATTTACTAAACAGAGGGCAGAGCTTAAATCATAAATCAAATATGGGCCTAAACAGTTAATGGTTGGGGAGAAAAAAATAATTTTAAGTGGTGTAGTTAGTTTTACACCTTTCAGTCTCCATATGCTAGCATCAAACCAACCCACATAAAGCAGTAGCATAACACATCATTTAAACACCAACATAATATACAGTATCTCACAAAAGTGAGTACACCCCTCACATTTTTGAAAATATTTCATTATATCTTTTCATGTAACGACACTGAAGAAATGATACTTTGCTACAAGTAGTGAGTGTACAGAGTGTATAACCGCGTAAATTTGCTGTGCCCTCAAAATAACTCAATACACAGCCATTAATGTCTAAACCGCTAGCAACAAAAGTGAGTAAACCCCACTCCCTTAACCCTCTTGGGCACAGAGTTCACCAGAGCTTCACAGGTTGCCACTGTAGTTCTCTTCCACTCCTCCATAATGACATCACAAAGCTGGTCGATGTTAGAGACCTCAGCCTTCCATTTGAGGATGCCCCACAGATGCTTAATAGGGTTTAGGTCTGGAGACATGCTTGGCCAGTCAATCACCTTTACCCTCAGCTTCTTTAGCAAGGCAGTGGTCATCTTGGAAGTGTGTTTGGGGTCGTTCTGTTTGAATACTGCCTTGCGGCTCAGTCTCTGAAGGGAAGGGATCATGCTCTGCTTCAGTTTCTCACATTAGATGTTAGCATTCATGGTTCCCTCAATGAACCGTAGCCCCCCCCAGAGCCAGCAGCACCCATGCAGCCCCAGACCATGACACTCTCACCACAATGCTTGACTGTAGGCAAGACACACTTGTCTTTGTACTCCTCACCTGGTTGCCACCACACACACTGGTCACCATCTGAACCACAAGTTTATCTTGGTCTCATTAGACCAAAGGACATGGTTCCAGTAGTCCACGTCCTTAGTCTGCTTGTCTTCAGCAAACTGTTTGCAGGCTTTCTTGTGCATCGTCTTTAGAAGAGGCTTCCTTCTGGGATGACAGCCATGCAGACCAATTTGATGCAGTGAGCGGCATATGGTCTGAACACTGGCAGACTGGCCCCCTACCCCTTCAACCTCTGCAGCAATGCTGGCAGCACTCATACGTCTATTTCCCCAACACCACCTCTGGATATGACGCTGACCATGTGCACACAACTTCTTTAGTCTACCATGGTGAGGCATGTTCTGAGTGGAACCTGCCCTGTTAAACCACTGTATGGTTTTGGCCACTGTGCTGCAGCTCAGTTTCAGGGTCTTGGCAATCTTCTTATAGCCTAGGCCATCTTTATGTAGAGCAACAATTCTTTTTTTTTCAGATCCACAGAGAGTCCTTTGCTATGAGGTGCCATGTTGAACTTCCAGTGACCAGTATGAGTGTGTGAGAGCGATAACACCAAATTTAACACACCTGCTCCCCATTCACACCTGAGACCTTGTAACACTAATGAGTCACATGACACCGGGGAGAGAAAATGGCTAATTTGGCCCAATTTGGACATTTTCACTGAGGGGTGTACTCATTTTTGTTGCCAGCGATTTAGACATTAACCACTTCATCCCCGGAAGGATTTCACACTTTAGGACCAGAGCACTTTTTGCGATTCGGCACTGTGTCTCTGACAATTGCGCGGTCATGCGGCGTTGTACCCAAACAAAATTTGCGTCCTTTTTTTCCCACAAATAGAGCTTTCTTTTGGTGGTATTTGATCATCGCTGTGTCATTTCTGATTGCCGCTATAAACAAAAGAAGAGCGACAATTTTGCAAAAAAAAAACAAATTTCTTACTTTTTGCTAAAATACAAATCCAAAAAATATATAAAAAAGAGAAGAAAACAAATATCGCCGTTAGTCTTTACTGTGTCGCTACTAGTTTATGGTGGTTTTCTTTCGAGATAAACACCCTTTTTTTCCTGCGTTTAAAACAAACCCATGTTGCGGCGTACTGGCGCGTTAACAGTCTCTGTGTCACGGCTTAGCGTTTTTCACGAGACCAGGATTTCACACTTTAGGAAGGCCCCTACTTCACCAATTACAGATTTAGCGACCGTTGTTTTTACTCATGTGGGGAGTCAC
>BLSH010262742.1:4188057-4206648 GCA_018402905.1 Glandirana rugosa
TTCCTTAAACTCAATGTAAGTAACCTACAGCCAGACACGCCTACACTGCCGCCTGCAAAACTTTGCGGCCAAAAGCAGCATCCGAAGATGCAAACACATCAACCTTATAAAACGTAGTGAAAGTGTGAACCGAGGCCCAAGTGGCCGCCTTGCACACCTGTGACACCGAGGCCTGGTGTCTGAAAGCCCAGGAAGTGCTAACAGCCCTGGTGGAATGAGCCGTGACTGGAAGAGAGGGGACCTTGCTCCGAACAGAATAGCCTGGGTCACGGTCTGTCTGATCCAACGGAAAACAGTAGCCGACGAGGCCGCCATTCCATTGCGCGGACCGTCCGTCAGCACAAACAACGCGTCAGACTTCCGAAAAGAGTCTGTAGCCGTCAAATACACCCGCAAAGCCCTCATGACATCCAATGAATGTAACTCAAATTCCTTAGGATGTGAAGGATGCGGACACAACGAAGGAAGAACAATATCTTCATTAATGTGAATAGAAGAAACCACCTTTGGTAAAAACGAAGGTGATGGACGTAAGACCGCCTTGTCCTTGTGAAGGACCAGGTAAGGAGACTTGCAGGACAACGCTGCCAACTCAGACACCCGCCTAGCGGATGTAATGGCCACCAAGAAAGCCACTTTTGTGACAGCACTTGTAAGGGAATATCCCTGATCTTCTCATATGGTGGCTTCTGCAGCACAGAAAGCACCAAATTCAAATCCCAAGGAGCCACATGGCGCACACCTTGTACAAATGTACGAATCAACGAATGTGACGCCAAAGGGCGTTGAAAGAAAAATTGCCAGAGCCGATATCTGACCCTTGAGAGTACTCAAAACCAACTTTTTATTCAGGCCTTGCTGTAAAAAAGTCAGGACCCTAGACACCGTCAGGACCCTAGACACCACGTAAGAGCGAGGGTTCCAACCCCCCGCCTCACACCAGGCAATGTAGGCCTTACAGGTGCGATGATAAATATTGCGCGAAGTACACTTGCGCGCTCTCAGCATGGTAGAATTCACGGAGTCATCGACACCCCTGTCCCTCAGCACCTGGGACTCAATAGCCAAGCCGTCAAAGCCAGCGAGGGTAAAGCAGGGTGCAATATGGGTCCCTGAGACAGCAGATCGTCTCACAGCGGAAGACACCAGGGAACATCTGCCACCATTCATACCACGTCTGCGTACCAAGGATGCCGAGGCCAATCTGGAGCCACAAGGATCATCTGAATCCCCTCCGCTTCCACCCTGCGCAGTAGCCGTGGTAGAAGCTTGATGGGAGGATAGGCGTACCGAAGATGATACCGACCACAAGGCACTACCAGCGCATCCGTGGCGACCGCCAGCAGGTCCCTTGTTCTGCACACAAAAGTCTTTATTTTGTGATTGAACCAAGACGCCATGAGGTCCACATCTGGCGTGCCCCACTTGAGGCAGATCTGGTTGAACACTTCTGGATGTAGGGACCATTCCCCCTGATCCAGCGTCTGGCGACTGAGAAAGTCCGCCTGCCAATTTTCTACACCTGGAATGTACATGGCGGAATTCACCGGTACGTGGAGTTCTGCCCATCTCAGAATGAGAGCTGCTTCCGCAGCTGCTGCTTAACTCCTCATTCCTCCCTGAAGATTCACATATGCCACGGCCGTGGCATTGTCCGACTGAATCCGAACCGGGAGGCCTCGCAACCTTACCGTCCAGTGGGAGAGGCAGAGTCTGATTGCCTTCAGCTCCACCACATTGATCGGAAGGCGAGATTCCTGCGCCGACCAGCGCCCCTGGGCAGACAACTGTCCCAAGACCCCCCCAGCCCGATAGGCTGGCGTTCGTCGTGACAATCGACCAATTCAGGGGAAGAAAGGATTTTCCCAAGGTTAGAGCAGGGGCCCGAAGCCACCATGTCAAGGACCCCCTGGTCTGAGGGTCCAGTCTGATCAATTGGTCTAGGGACAGAGGTGACTTGTCCCACCGAGACAGAATCACTCGTTGAAGAAGTTAAGTGTGACTCTGGGCGTAGGGTACCGCCTCGAAGGCCGAAACCATGAGTCCTAACACCCGCATATAGAACCGTAAGGAGGACCACCGGCGAGACCGTAAGGTTCGCACTGCTGCTTGCAGGGTCAATAACTTGGCCGGAGGTAGAAACACCTTTGCCTGTTCCGTGTCCAGGATTAGACCCAGGTATTCCAGGCGGCGGGATGGTGACAGCGTCGACTTTTGCAGATTAACCAACCAGCCCAAGTCCCTCAATGAAGCCATTTTGATGGCTACGGTCTCCTCCAGAGCTGAAGCAGAGTCCGCTCTCAGGAGTAGGACGTCGAGGTATGCTACTACCACAATGCCTCTCTGCCTCAGTAGCGCCAGCACCGGGGCCACCAGCTTGGTGAACACCCGAGGCCAGACCGAAAGGAAGTGCCACAAATTGGTAATGTCGGTCTCCCACCGCAAAGCGCAGGAAGCGCTGGTGTCTGGAACAGATGGGAGCATGGAGATATGCGTCCCTGATATCCAGGGACGCCATGAAGTCCCCTTGGTGCAGGGCGGCCACGACCGAGCGGACAGATTCCATCCGAAATTTTTGCGCTCTCCCAAAATGGTTTAGCGCTTTTAGGTCCAGAACAGGCCTGGCCCCTCCCCCCTTTTTGGGGACCACGAATAGGTTTAAATAAAAACCTTGAAACCTCTCCAACAGAGGTACTGGCACAATCATCCCCTGGTGCCTGGACAGCCCTGAATAGGGCCTCTCGACACCCCTGAGGGAGTCTCCAGTTCGATGGGAAGAACCTGTCTGGGGGTAGAGTGCTGAACTCTATCCTGTATCCGGAGGACACCACTTCCTGCACCCTCCGGTCAGAAATGCAGGCAGTCCACCTGTCTGCTAACCCCAGAAGACGTCCCCCCCACCCGTACTTCGGGTGGGGGCAACCCATCATGCAGAGGCGGGCTTATCCTCCGTCTTTTCATTCTTGCGCTGCCAGGAATGCTTACCGGCCCCTGCAGTGGGCTTGCCGGGTCTTGACCCCTTGCCCGCTGTGCCGGGAGTATGAAAAAAACCTCTCCTGACCCGAAGAGATAGGTCCCTGCTTTCGGCGGAATCCCCGCAGCTGGGGTACGGGAAGGAACATACTCTTCCCCCCAGTGAAATCCTATATGATTTCATCCAACTGTGGTCCGAAGAGATGACCACCCTGAAAAGGGAGATCCGCAAGACCATTTGGCTGCGTGGTCACCAGACCAAGAGCGTAGCCAAAGTACCCGTCTGATAATGATTGCAAATACAGACATTTTTTGACAACATGGGAAGCAGGTCCAGGGCCGCATCAAAGTCATCCTGCAGCTCTGCCATACAATCGGATATTGCACCACCATGGCAGATGCCAGGGCCGGTCTCATTGCTGATCCTGCTAACAGGAAAAGTGCCTTAGACACTGCCTCCGTACGCCTGTCGGCTGGGTCCTTGAGCGAAGGGGACCCTTCCAGGGGTATGGTTGTCGCCTTAAGGCGAGCCACCGGGGGGGTCCACTGTGGGGGACGCCCATTTCTTCACGAAATTATCCTCAAAAGGATAGCGTATTGCGAATCATTTTGGTAGGGAGAAGGAATTTTGAGGGCGTTGCCATTCCTGACAGACGAGATGAACAAAAAATTGATCATACGGGTAAGCCTTAGGTGGTCTAGCCGACCCGCAAACATATGTGGCAGCTTGCGACTCCCCTACTTGGTCCAGTCGCAAAGACGCATGGATACCGGTAATCAGTGCGGTCGCCAGCGTTTTTTTTGCGTGCCACTGAGGCCCCCAGGTCCTCTTCGTCATCTGAAAGAATTAATTCACCTACCGAAGGATCCACGGGGGTCCCCGTGACCCCTGAAGCCATTTCTGGATCGGAGTCTTCCCCTGAGGAACAAGGGGGAGGCGGGCGTTTTGCAGGGGCCCCCAGAGACTTGCTCGGCCCAACCCGGGGAAGAAATTCCCCAAAAACCACCCTGAGCTGTTCCAAGGACACCAAGGTCCCCAGCGTTTTAGGCTGCGTAGCCGGGGACTCCTCCTCAGAGGGTCCCACAGGGTCATCTGCCATTGCCCACTGGAATTGACAGTCAGATTTTTGCCACTAAAGCTCTGACACCCCCCCACAATGCGCCCAGCCACCGCCCCACAGAACGCTAGGGAGGCCCCAGGAGGACTGTGCCCACCGCTACCGACACCCCAGGGCGAGTCAGCTATACTTGCTGTTCCTTGTGCCCACGAGCGCTGTTCCCAGTAGGAGTGCTCAGTAGAAAAAGACCGCCAGAAATCCTGTGCTGTCAGTGCTGTCTTCAGTGAAAGTGAAAGTAAACAACAGCTGCATGTAATACATGCTTCAGGGACTCCAATATGGCCGCCAGGGCCGTCCCAGGAAGGTCAAAACTGATCAGCAATGCAAGTGTATAAGCCGGGCTATGTCAAAATGGCTGCCGATGGCACTAGGGGGAAAACCCCTAGAAAATGGCCGCGGCTACGGCAAAATGGTGGTGATCCGCCGCAAAGTGGCGGCGGATCACCGAATGGCGGTGAAAAGGCGGAAGGCATTCCGGGAGGGGTGCGGAGCGGGTGGGGTGGGGGGAGGGGGTCCACAGCCCGGCGACCCTGCTAAGGGGAAAAAAGTTTGTTTGTTTTTGTGCCCGGTGCCCCCCTTCACGCCCCGAGGGGGGAAGAGGGGGGGATGACTCACCACTCCAGCCGGGCATAGCGGGTCGCCACCCGTTGCAGATCTTCCTCCCCATCGGGAAGGGATGCTGCAGGCCCCAGCCCCTGGACAGGAGAGCACGTCCTGACACTGGGCATAAGTGGGGGTCTCCCACTGGCCACCCGCACGTAACAAGCACGATGAGGCGGGTCCCGCCTAAGCATAGGACTGGCTCGCATTGGTCGGCCGCGCTGGGGAAATCACAGGATTTTTTGCCCCAGCCGGCTTCTTGATAGTAGTCTTCATCAGAAGGCTTGAGAAAAATAAAAGTGCGGTAGAAAAAAATCTGATCCGCAGGTCCTATAAGGGAGCCAGGTCAACTCCTTGCATTAGGCATGTTAAAACTGATATGCAGAGCAGAGCAGGGGGATTATATGAGAAAGAGAGGACGGCCCCCTGGGAGGGGCCAGCTTGCTTTCTTTCTTTTGCCTAGTTAACTCCTAATAAGATCTGCATATAACCCACGTCAATGAAGAGCTGCGTCTGTCAGTGAACGGAGGAGAAAAGATGTTTCTATGAATCATTAATGTGAGTGAATACTTGCAGTATGAAACAAATGTCAGCTTTCTTTCTTTAACACCTGTGTTCCAAAAAGCGGCCAGTCAGTTAAAGACTGGAATGGCAAGACATTTCAAACTGATAACGGATTGTAATAATTACAAGCAAAAAAAAAAAATCTGGTTGATCAAACCAAAATCATACTACATACATCCTGTAAGGGTGGGGCAAATTCTGGATAATGTATAAGTTTTGTTGTGTTTTCTCCTACTTCCTCAGTTTCTATAAACCTAGATGTACTGAGAAAATCCACTGCCAATTGACAATGCAGTATTCAGACCAATAAGACACATCAATATTGTCTGAGATGACCTGCAGTCAAACATAAGTAAAACATTGTAAAAGTGGGATCAGAGATTTTAAGTAAGGGCTGACAACATACATACATTTTAAAGTGTTTTTAGTATTAAATATCACGTTTTACTTCAGTGGTGCACATTCTAAGCCTGTACACTGATATTCACTGTCCTATTTTTCTGTAAAGATATATCACCGCAAATCATTGAAAAATTCAGAGATATAAATGTTTAAATTCTGAGAAACAGTCTAAGGACATTCTCTGTAAGCATGTTCTGGAAAACTAAAAAGGTCAGAGACGATCGAGGGAATAAAGTCAGTATGAGATTTTGTTGATGCTTGCAGAGTTGTATATTGAGACTGGACAGGAACCAAAATACTTGAGAAGTCTGAGACAGATGCCTTCTGCATGCTGAATATTACAAAGAATAAAACTGCAACTAAACACTATTAACACAGAATTCAGGAATCTACCCTAATTACTCAAGACTCCTGAGAGTAGAAGATTATAAAATTATTCCAGACCTGATATCCAATGCCAAAATGCATAGAACTGCATACAGAGTTCTTTTATGCATTAGGTATCACGCCAGAATGGAGCAGCATCCAAGTAGAAGCATCTGTTTCACACGAGAAGCATACATTTTATGGTTTATAATATTTGGCAAGGGCATGATGTACACTGCAATCAATTTCATTAAGGTACAAAGCTAACATATTTCCTTTCACAAAGATTCTTCAAAAATAAAATATACAGGTGGTTACAACTTCTCATCAACGATCTGTACTTGAATGCCATAGAATCTTCAATTAAATCTCAATCACGCTTTTAAAGTTGGGTCAACTTGTAATGCTATTAAACGCCTCAAACCAGTTGAAAATCCAGTCATATTTCCAAAATAACTGAATGGTATAAAGAAAATGACTAGCGAGCAAGAAAATTATATTGGTTGTCTACTGGGAAACTTATTTAAAACTACTACAGTTTTTGGAAAGACTAGGTTATAGAAAATTGAGTTAACCCAGAAAATTTCTCTCTATACAAAAAACTATTCATAGGGACCCTCCCCTAATACCATATTCCCACAAATGCATACTCATTTTTGCTATGGTCACTGACTTAAGCTTTTGGCTATACTTCTCATGTGTCTAAAGCCCACTGTCAGCCGACATCAACAGAGCCAGTCAAGGATATAAAACGATCACGACCACATGGCCGGGATCCACCCAGATGCCTGGACCGACAGCTGGCTTAGCCTCTCAGCAAGTCATTGAGCAAGCTGCCACTGCTCCCTCCACAGCCCAGCACTCCAGTGAGTGCTGGAGGGGCACAGCAGAGAGCCACTGACTGACAGTCACCAGCTTTCTGCAGGCTAAGGACTGAAAGCTGAGTGATCAGCAGTATTTGATCACTCAGTTCTCGGTCTCAGAGGCAGCAGGAGTCAGCTGCAGTTGGGATCAGTGCTACAGCAATCTAGGAGAGTATGATTTTATGTATTTATTGTGATTACCAAACTTCTCATTTAACAACATTGCATAAAAGGAAAACTTACACACAAACACTGATCAGCTATAACTTAATGTGCTGAAGTTGTGCTGAGGTATCTGGCACCAAGCTGTCAGTAGCAGATCCTTTAAATTCTGTAAGTTGTGAGGAGGGACTTGATTTTGCAGCACATCCCACAGCTGCTCAATTGCACAGAAATCTAGAGAATTTGGGGACCAAAGTCAACACCCCAAACTTATTGATGTGTTCCTCAAACCATTCTTGAACCATTTTTGCAGTGTGGCAGGGTGCGTTATCCTGCTAAAAAAAAGGCCACTGCCATAAGGGAATATCAATTCTGTGAAGGGATGTACTTGGTCAGCAACAATGTTTAGGTAGGCATTATGTGTGAAATATCATCCACAGGGATGGCAGGACCCAAGATTTCCCAGCAGAACAATGCCGAAAGCATCACATATTGCTTCTGTTGGCTTGCCTCCTTCCCATACTGCAACCTGGTGCCATCTCTTCCCCGGGTAAGTGAAGCACTGGTACCCAGCCATAGACATGCTGTAAAAGAAAGAGTTGGGCTACTTTCTCCAATTGCTATGTGGTCCAGTTCTGATGCTCAAGTGCTCATTGTTCATGCTATTGACTGAGGACAGGTGTCAACAAGGACATTGATCAGTCTGCAGCCACATACACAACAAACTGAGATGCCCATTTGTTCAACTTCAGGGACAACATGTTTACTCGCTGCCCAATATATCCCACAGACTTTCAGATGGGATTGTAACATGATAATCAATATTATTCACTTAAAGTGTTTTGTTGCCAAAAAAAAAAAAAAAAAAAAAGGATCCTGTTCCCTTAACCCCTTTGGCCCCGGAAGGATTTCACACATTAGGACCAGAGCACTTTTTGCGATTCGGCACTGCATCGCTATAACTGACAATTGCGTGGTCGTGCGGCGTTGTACCCAAATGAAATTTGCGTCCTTTTTTTCCCCACAAATGGAACTTTCTTTTGGTGGTATTTCATCACCTCCGTGTCATTTCTGATCGTAATTTCTGATAAACAAAAAAAGAGTGACAATTTTGCAAAAAAAACTATTTTCTTGCTTTTTGCTAAAATACAAATCCAAAAAAAAAAAAAATATCTATATATATCTATATATATATAGATATATATATATAAAAACCTTTTTTTTTCATCGGTTTTGGCTGATTTATATTCTTCCTCGTATTTTTGGTAAAAAAGTGTGCAGTGTGTTTTTCTGCACACTACTGCATATGTATGGTGTGAACAAGGCCCATAAAATACAATGGTTTTCTATGTGCCCAGTTTACACCATACATGTACGGAGATGTGCAGAAAATATAATTGATGCGGTGTAAACAATCGCCAACCGTTACAAAATACAACAGCAGTTGTGATGGTATTCCCCAGCATTCCCAATATCCTAACTTGCCCATCAAAAAGGTTGCTTTAATCAAGTAGTTCCAGTTTAACCTGGATTCACACAGTCTAAAATGATGATAAACCTTTACATAAACCAAATGAAGTAATCAACAGGTGATATACCATGATGAAGTGAACCATCCCACAAACACTTTACCTGTTTATCTGTAGCCCTTTCTCCTCCATAGTTTTACGTGTATAGATCAGATAGTATTTCTCAGCTTCCAGTAGACAAGAGGCGGGGATCAAATGTCGCACACTGCACAACATGTAGCGCAGACCTGAGTGTAATCTTACATTTGAGTGGAAAGAAGGAGCACACCCGCCACCAGTCTCATTGGGAAACATGCACATTAAATGCTGTCAAACACCTAACATGTGGTTGGGGAGGGGTATCAATACGGTTTGCATGTTCTGGGGAATACTGTCAGAAGTGATAGATGCAGACTGCAGAGAGCAGTCAGGATCCCAACTAGGTGCTGAGGCAAGTACACTTTAGATGAGGATATGCTTTGCTCATTTTTTCCATTCAAAGGTTTACAACCATTTTAAACTAATTCTGTACCCACAATATGAACACTCCTGTTTGTTTTGGAGACATGTGAGTGCAATGTCGCTTTTATATATTCAATTTGGTTTGATTTACTGCAGTATGAGCGTGTTATTTTGCATTGCAAGGCCATTGTGATGAGGAGGAGGAACTTATTGTAATACATTGAGTTTGCTACGATTCCCATTATACATTTTTGCTGCATCCGGTTTGCCTACCCTTGATTTCAACTTGTGTGTACAAAGGATCTGTTTGACCCCTGTAATAAGGGTCCTGATGATCTGCTAAGAGGCAGTGTGTGTGGGTGATGGTGGCGGCTTACTCTCTCCTCGCATTTCATCAAAAGTTGTGGATTGTTGTCACCATGTCACCTCTCAAAGACTTAATGCTACATGGACTTTGTAATATATACTAGCGTTGCACCATTACATTTATATCTTACTTTTGGAAATTCAACCATTTTGTGTCAACTGCTTCTATCTTCTTTCCCTTTGTATAAGCTTAGCACAGCAGTCACCTCCGTTTTACCATTGCTACAGGTGTTACAAAAAAGCATCAAAGATTCAGAAGATATTTGGCTAGACAGGCCCATTTTGCAAAAAAATGGACAACATAGCAGGTAGGGTTCTTAAACCTCATAGATGTTGTGTATAAAATTAGCTTTGCTAGCAGTAAAATAGCTAAGAGAAACCAGATTTAATGTTTTGCATGATATGGTGTCTAGAAACCTGGAACAGATTCTGGATAATACACACTTGGGCCAAAAACTAGCAATAAAATCCTATGTAAGCAGCAAAACCTCATAAATCTAGAGCACTGTGACCCTTTCTCACTGCTGACACAGGACTTTTGCTGTCTGATTAGTGTAGCTGAAAATAACTCTTGCTGGAATAAGAATGTAAATCATTTAGAAATTTAAAAAAATGAGAGAAAAGCATGGCAGGTCACTGATAAGCTTCTTTAGATGTTTTTAAATGTTCCAACCACTTTTGACATTTGTAAGTTAACAGCTATAATTGTAACTGGTGAAATAAATGCATTAAAAAGAACAAATATTAGATCTGAACAACAGTTTAGATTTTTACTATTGATAAAGTAGAGAAATATGAAAACTCAGCAACATCAGCATCAATTATTTCATATCAATTTAAAACCTAAAAGTGATTGTAAAGGCTTGTTTCTTTTTAAAAAAAATAACAAACATGTTATACTTGCCTCCTCTGTGCAGTTGGATTTGAACAGAGGATCAGCCTGGATCCTCCTCTTCTCGGGTCCCTCTTCTGCTTTCCTGGCCCCTCCCTCTGATGAATGCCCCCTCAGCCGGCAGCTTGCTATAGGGGGCACCCAAGCAGAGTCAGAGTTCCGTGTATCCATTCAGACACGGAGCCCCGACCTGCTCCCCCTCTCTGCCATGATTGGCTGACTGATTTTGATTGACAGCCACAGGAGACAATGGCGCCGCTGCTGTGTCTCAACCAATCTGGAGGAGTGTCTGGGACAGCTAAGACACTCATGGACAACGCTGTAGAGAGAAGGGGCTCAGGAAAGTAATTAGGGGGTGCTGGGGAGGCTGCCACATACGGGTTTTTTATCTTAATGTATAGAATGCATTAAGATGAAAAAACCTTCTGCCTTTACAAATCCTTTAAAGTGTTACTAAACCCAGGACCCTGCATTCACTATATCTGGTCTCCCACAGAACATGGAAATGCAATTATTTTAGTAAATATAAACAGCTAAATACCTTGTCTCATCAGCAGTATATATCAGTCTTGTGATTTCTATCAGTTCCTGCTGAGGCTTGTTGGAGGAGTTTTCATACTGCACTGAGCTGTCCTATGAGGCTGCAAGGCTCCTAACCCTCTGTCTGGACAGTGCCGATTGGCCCTGTGCTGATCACATACACTCTTCCAAAAAAATAAAATAGGGATTTTATTAAAACTTCCTGTAAAATCCTTTTCTCTGAGTTCACTGACAGACACAGCTCTTCCTTGACATGTGGGTTATGTTCCTCCTACTAGGAGTTGACTAGGCAAAAAGGCAAAAGGATAGGCTGGCCCCTCCCAGGGGGCCGTCCTCACTTCAGCACATAACCCCCCTGCTCTGGTTAGCATATCAGTTCATAACAAGCCGTATGAACGCAACACAGAGGGGTGTGTGCTGCGTCTGTCAGTGAACTCAGAGAAAAAGATTTTACGGTAAGTTTTAATAAAATCCCTTTTTCTCTTATGTTCACCGACAGACGCAGCTCTTCCTTGACGTGTGGGGATGTCCCAAAGCTGTGTCAGAAAAGAGGGGTGGGTAGACGACAACAACTGTACCCAACAGAACCCTCAGAAGGCGCCAGCCACGCCTACACTGCGGCCTGTAAAAAACTATACGGTCAAAAGCAGCATCTGTAGACGTGGATACATCAACTTTATAAAACTCAGCAAACGTGTGCACCGAGGCCCAAGTAGCCGCCTTGCACACCTGTGACACCAAGGTCTGGTGTCTGAAAACCCAGGAAGTGCTAACAGCCCTGGTGGAATGAGCCGTGACTGAAAAAAAGGGGGAACCTTGCCCCGAACAACGGGAAACAGTGGCCGATGAGGCCGCCAAGCCATTGCGCTAACCGTCCGTCAGCACAAACGCGTCAGACTTCCGAAGAGTGTCTGTAGCCGTCAAATACACCCGCGAAGCCCTCCAACATCCCATGAACGTAACTCACATTCCTGAGGATGTGAAGGATGTGGACACAATGAAGGGAGAACAATATCTTCATTAATGTGAAAAGAGACCACCTTCGGCAAACAACAAGGCATCAGCCTTCCGAAAAGAAACTGTAGCCGTCAAATACACCCGTAATGCCCTGACGACCTCCAAGGAATGCAAAAGCAATCCCCATGCCGAGTGACAGGTGTGGGCACCATGAAGGTAGAACAATGTCCTCATATGAGAAAAAGAGGAAGCCACTCTTTTTGCAGAGGAAAAGGAGAATGGCGCAGCACCGCCTTATCCTATAAAGAACCAAGTAGGGAGACCTAAAAAACAACGCTGCCAACTCAGACACCCGCCCAGCGGATGCAATGGCCACTATAAGGACCGCCCTTCATGACAGCAATTGTAAGGAAATATCCCTAATCTGCCCATATGGCGATTATGCAGTACGGATAGTACTAACTTTAAAACCCATGGTGCCAACGGCAACCGGACCTCAGGGGCCACATGACGTACACCGTGTACATGTACAAATCAATACAACGTCGCTAACGGACGCTGAAAAGAACCGGGCTTTGAGCGTCTCAAAGCCAACTTGTTATCCAGGCCTTGCTGTAAGAAAAAACAGCACCCGAGCCATGGAAAAAAGGAGGGGGGGTTCAAACCGCCCGCCTCACACCAGGCAAAGTAAGCCTTCCAGGTGTGATGACATATCTTGCGCGAAATTCACTTACGCGCTTTAAGTATGGTAGGGATCGCGGAGTCAAAGACCCCCCTATCCCTCAACACCTGTGACTCAAAAGCCAAGCCGCCAAAGCCAGCGACGGGAAAACAGGGTGCAGGATGGGTCCCTGAGAGAGATCTTCGCGAAGCGGAAATCGCCAGGGAACATCCGTCACCATCCGCACCATGTCAGCGCGCCAAGGCCAACCTGAAACCACCAGGATTGTCGGAATTCCCTCCACTTCTAACCTGCGCAGGAGCCGCGGTAGAAGCTTGAAAGGGGGAAAAAACTTAACGCAGCCTGTACTGGAGACAAGGCGCTACCAGAAACGTCCGTGGCGCCGCCAACGGAAACCTGTCCTGCACACAAAGATCTGCACCTTGTGATTGAACCTGGGTGCCAGGAGGACCACCAGTGGCAGATCTGGCAAAACACCTCTGGATGTAGGTACCATTCCCCCTGATCCAGAGTCTGGCGACTGAAAAAGTCCGCATGCCAGTCTTCTACGCCCGAAATGTAGATGGCGGAGATTGCCAGTACGTGAGATTCTGCCCACCCTAGAGTGTGGGCCGCTTCTGCAGCTGCTGTTCTGCCCTGATCGGACACATACGCCACTACTGTGGCAATGTCCGACTGAACCCGAACCGAGGGGCCACGCAGCCTTGTTGCCCAGTGGGAGAAACAGAGCCTGATTGCCCTCAGCTCCAACACATTTATAAGAAGGCGATATTCCTGCGCCGACCAATGACCCTGAGCAGACAGCTGGGCCAGGACCTGATAGGCTGGTGTCCCTCGCGACTTTCGATCAAGGCAGGGGGAGAAAAACTTCCCCAACGTCAAGGCCGGGACCACCAGGACAACAACCCCCTGGTCTGGTGTCCACTTTGATCAGTGTGCCGAAAACATGAGCCCCGCATACAGAAACGTAAGGAGGACCACCGAAGTGACAGCAGGACTCGCACTGCTACCTGTAGCATCAGTAACTTGGCCGGAGGAAGGAACACCTTCGCCTGCTCCGTGTCCAAAATTAGACCCAGATATCCCTGTCGACAAGACTGAGTCAATGCCGACTTCTGAAGGCTGATCAGCCATCCGAAATCTCCCATCGTGGCCATGGAGATAACAACATTGTACTTCAGATCCGAAGCTGACTCCGCTTGCAGGAGCCGATCGTCGGGGTATGCCCCCACGGTAATGCCTCACAGCCTCAACAGAGCCAGCATCGGAGCCAATAGCTTGGCGAAGACCCAAGTGACCGAGGCCAGGCCAAAGGGGAACGCCACAAAATGATAATGTAGATCCCCTACCGCAAGCGCAGGAAGCGTTGTGCCGAAGGCCAATGTGCATATAAGCGTCCCTGATGTCCAGAAATGCCAGGAAGTACCCTAGGTTAAGGACGGCCACGGCCGAGTGTACAGACTCCATCCTGAAGTTCTGCTCTTTCACAAAGTGATTGAGCGCCTTCAGGTCCAGGATTGGCCTGACCCCATCTTAGTTGCTGGGTTCCACAAAAAAGGGTTGGAATAAAACCGTGGAAAAACCTCTCGAAAGGAGGGACCGGCACAAGTACCCCCTGTTAGGGCAGCGTCTGGACCGCCCCTAAAAGAACTTCCCGACGCCCCGGAAGGGCCTCAAGTTCGATAGGAAGAACCTGTCTGGGGGTAGAGTGTTGAACTCTAACCTGTACCAAGGGAACACCACTGCTGGACCCACCGGTCTGAAATGTGATAGGTCCACCAGTCTGCTAAACTCAGCAGTCTGGCCCCCCACCCAGGTCAGGCGGGGGCAACCCCTATGCGGAGGAGAACATGTCCTCCATCTGTTCAGGAATGCAGTGCCAGGGCTGATTACTGACCCCCAAGGCTGCCTTGCTGAGGCCTGAGCCCTTGCCCGTTGTACCGAGCGTATGAAAAACAGCCTCTGGCCCGAAGAGGAAGAACCATGTTTACTGCGGTACTCCCGCCGTTGTGGTGCTGGAAGAAAAACGTACTCTTCCCCCCGGTGAAATCCTTATGGATTTCATCCAGTTGCTCCCCTAGAGCTGACCCCCCTAAAAGGGTAGGTCGGTGAGCTCCTTATGGACGTGTGGTCACCCAACCAACAGCGTGACCACAGCAACCGTCTAACAATGGTTGCAAAAATATCAGCCCTCTTTGACTGCAGGTCTAAGGCTACGTCACACAGGTACCGTAGACCCTGTATCAGGTGTACAACCCGCTGCAAAGCCTCTGGGTAGTACCTGAAGTCCGGTCCAGAGTGCAACTCAATCGCACGATCCATAAGCGACTGTGCCACCCAAAGCTGGTCTCATGGCCATCCCCGCCAACAAGAACATGTCTTGAGCATCACCTCCATCCGCCTATCGGTCGGATCCTTAACAGATGGAGACCCTTCCGAAGAAAAAGGTCGTCACCCTATTTAGGCGAGCCAGGGGGAGTCCACTGCGGGGGACGCCCCTTCTGTAAAAAACACTGCACCAAGGGATAACCGTACAGAACCGCTTAGGCAATGAAAGAATCTTTGCGGCTAATGCCATTCCTTTACGCAAACGGTGTCAAAGTGGACATAAGGATAAACCTTAAGTGTCCATGCTGGCTTAACGGACCCACAAAACGTAGGTAGTCCGCAGGCTCCAGCTCACTACTTGAGAGCTCCACGGGGGTCCCTGTGACCACAGAGCCCCTTTTCGGTTCAGATTTCTCCCCAGAAAAGGGAGAGGGAGGGGGTGGATGCTTTTTTAGTCACCCCCTTGGCACAGCTCAGTACCCCCGGCAAAGAATTCCCCCAACAATGAAGTCAATTGGACTAGGGGAACCACCGGTCCCAGCACAGCCTGCGCTTCCATGGACCTTTCCGGGGAAGAAACCACAGGCTCAGTCACCATTGTGGGTCCTTGCTAGACCCACAGGCCATGACACCCCCACAATGCAGCCTCATCAACACCCCACCGCCACCTACACCCCAGGAATAACCAGCTATACTTGCTGTTTGCCCTTCTGCGTCGTGTCCCAGTAGTAGCAAAACCCACCACTATATATTGCACTGTAATGCCGCTGTGCTGTCCAAATTTTTGGATCACCAACAAAAATTTTTTGGCTGCTGAACGAATCGCAGGAGGCCGAAGCCGAAGCACACGAGGCCGCAACTACGGAAGATGGCTGCCAAAGCAGTCACTAGAGGCCAAACAGCACACCTGCGGCTATGGCAACAAATGATTGTGGCTACGGCAACAAACGATCGTGGCTACGGCAACAAATGATCGTGGCTACGGCAACAAACGATCGCGGCTACTGCAACGAACGAGCGATAGAAAACGACCGCTAGCAGAAATAGCGGCGATCCACTGCAAAATGGCGGCGGATCGCCACACGGTAGCTGCGAGTGCGGGGTTGCGTTGCAGGGGATGGGGGGGGAGGTAGGGAGGGGGAGCTGTGGCCCTGAAACCCACCACCGGACCTGGTACCGCAAATCGCCCCCCCCCCCCTGCAAGGGGGGAGGGGGAGTAACTCACCAATCCGACGGGCGCAGCGGGTAACCACCCGGTAGCAGACTTCTCCCCTCATAGGGGAGGGATGCTGCAGGCCAAAAACGGCGTCTCTGGACGTGAGCACAGCCCGGTCTCTTAAACGCAAGTGGTGTTTAACCACTGGCCCACCCGCACGGAATGGGTACGATGCGGCGGACCCCGCCTAGGCCAAGGGTTAGCTCGCATCGGTCGGCCGCGCTGGGGAAAGTACAGGATCTAGATATCCTCTATGCCCCGGCCGGCTTCTTGATAGCAGTCTTCATCAGAAGTCTTGAAAAAAAAATAAAAAAGCAATAGCAAAAAAGATGAACCGCAGGTCCCATCAGGGAGCCAGGTCTAACTCCTTGCACTAGGCATAAAAAACTGATATGCTAACCAGAGCAGGGGGGGTTATGTGCTGGAGGAAGGCCCCCTGGGAGGGGCCAGCCTATCCTTTTGCTTTTTTGCCTAGTCAACTCCTAATAGGAGGAGCATAACCCACACGTCAAGGAAGAGCTGTGTCTGTCAGTGAACGTAAGAGAAAACCTTTTTAGCAATACACACAAAGCTGAGCATGTGCAGAGTGATTCCAAAGGCTCTTATCCAGACATGTTTTGGAGTCAGTGGAAGAAGAGGAGGATCTGTGCATACAAGATCAAGCAGCCTTTTTACACAATGCAGAGGATTAACCCCTTAGGTCTCACAGTGAGTATAACAAGCATGCTTCACTGCATATACACACAAATTTTACTGTTGTGGGTTTAGTAACACTAACAATTTGGCCAGGACAAACACTGCTCCTTATCCACTTCCTGCCGGCCTATAGACATATAAAGGCCGGGCAGTGACCTAGACCACCAGGTAAGGGGCATACAGTGCACTATAGGGATGGCACTGTTCTCATCTGTGATGCCTGCCAATGCCTCCCTAACAGTGTGATCTATCAGTGCCGCCTATCAATGCCCATGAGTGCCACCTATCAGGTGCCGCATATGAGTGCCCATCAGTGCCACTTATTAGTGCCCATCAGTGCTGCATATCACTGCAACCTATCAGTGCCTCTCAGTGCTTATCAGTGCCACCTCATCAGTGCCAATCAGTACTGCTTCATCAGTGCCCATCAGTGCAGCCTCATCAGTGCCAGTCAGTGAAAGGGAAAACACTTATTTACAAAGTTTTGTGACCGAAATTTTCAGTCTTTTTATATGTAGCGCAAAAAATCAAAACCATAGAGGTGATCAAATATCACCAAAAGAAAGCTCTATTTGTGGGGAAATGTTTTTTATAAAAAATGCATTTGGGTACAGTGTAACATGACCGCGCAATTGTCACTCAAAATGTGACAGCACTGAAAGCTGAAAATTGGTCTGGGAGGGAAGGGGGGAAAGTGCATGGTACTGAAGTGGTTAAAGTGATTATAAAGCTTTAATTTTTTTAAGATTTTTTTCATTAAAATAACATGTAATACTTACCTGATCTGTGCAGTGGTTTTGCACAGTGGCCCAAATCCTCCTCTTCTCAGGCCCCACACTAGTGATCCAGGGCTCCTACCGGGTGCTTCCACAGTAAGCCACTATGGCTTACTGTGGAGGCTATGCCTTTTTTTTTTTTCTTTTTCAATTTTGGCATGGGGTTCCCCTTCAAGATCCTTAGAGCACAAGTCACATGCCACAAGTCAGATCAATTAAGTTGACGAACCTGACTTCCATTCAAATGAATGGGCCCAAATCATGCCCAAATCGGACCAAAGAAATGCAGGAAGCATTTTCAAAGTCAGACCAACACAAGTCGGACCAGTTAAGACAGCTCTCATAGGGAAACATTGATTTTTGACATGTCATGAGACTTGTGATCTGGAAGTCAGAGCACATATCGAACCAATGTGAACCGGCCCTAAATGTGAGATTTCAAACGTTTTAAACCTTTTTTTTCTCCAATTGAAAAAGAAATGAATTGCTGAAATTGTTAAAACATATTAGCTGGAGTTGAGCTTTAACTCATTTTCTTCTTTACTTGAAGTAAAAGTACATCTGTGTGGTGTGTTTTACATGCATTTTAGGTGTTTTACCATTGCACTCTATATAACATTTCCATAAAAGTGCATCAAAGCAGCAGCAAGATTATTTTTATTTTTTAGGGTGGCTTAAGACTACAGAATCCTTAAGGTGACTATGCTGCTGTGCAGATTGATTGTAGTACAAACAGAATGGTCCCTTATTACAAAATGGAAAAGGTACTAAAACTGTCCCAGAGGACAAAAAACCTGCTGTGTGAATGCTAGTGACACTCATATTTCAGTTTTGATTTTGCCCATAGTTACAATTTCAGTCATAAAACATCTGAACTGTCTCTATATAGTGCAACATGCACCAAAGAAGCTTTTTGACCAATACCATAGCTATTTGCATAGCACTAGAAATACCCCCTCTAACAGTAGCGAGGCCTGGTTTGACTTCTCAGGCTATGCACGCCGCATTATACGAGGAAGAGAGTGCATACACAAGCCCCTTGACTCACACTGAAGAGGCAGAAAGGGTAGCAAGGAATCAGTGACAAGGTAGGACCAGGCACCTTATTAAAGAGCTCCAT
>BLSH010262742.1:4289570-4302576 GCA_018402905.1 Glandirana rugosa
GAGGTTGGAAATTATAAACTTTACCCACACTCTATTTTCTAGTTGCTGCTGTAGCCCATGTGTCTTACTCAGGTATACTCCTTAATTACACAATGACTTTTTAAATCCTTTTAAAATTAATTGACATACGCTTTTGGTCTATAATCCGACCACGGATATACGCCTCCTGTTCTTGTTCTCCGTCTTTTGTTCCCGGTGTTGTTATAAAAGAAAAGAAAGACTCCTCATCGCGTAAAATATCTCCACTTTATTGGCCCATTACAAGGTAACAAGTAAGCGTATGTTGACTTTTCCACACCGTAAGGTTGGAAAGTCAACGGGATCTGGTAAGCGGGGTACAATACCTGAAAAAACCTTCTTAATTATACTCACCAAAGGCACGGCACGAGCACTTTACTGAAGATGCCACATTTTAAAAGGACTGCAATAATTTAAAAACCAATCAATGTCATGTTGCACTGTCACTTTTGTTGATATATTTGCACTTTGTTAAAGAGCACCTTAGCACTGGTAGCATATTTAAATTAATTTGAAAGGATTTAAAAAGTCATTGTGTAATTAAGGAGTATACCTGAGTAAGACACATGGGCTACAGCAGCAACTAGAAAATAGAGTGTGGGTAAAGTTTATAATTTCCAACCTCACTTGATAACACTTTAGCACTAAAACACTTAATATATATATCAACACAAGGTAATCTCTAACATTACATCTACCTCATCATTTGCACTTGAAATTGTTTTAACACATGATTTTATAGAAATTTGACACATGGGCTACAGCAGCAACCGCAATTAATGTCCAATCATAGATCATAATTAGCAAAGCGCTGTTCAAATACAAACCATACAACCTCTAGCTATGATGCTGGGCACATGCACTCAACTCCTTTGGTCAACCATGGCGAGGACTGTTCCAAGTGGAACCTGACCTATTAAACCGCTGTATGGTCTTGGTCACCATGCTGCAGCTCAGTTTCAGAGTCCTGGCAATATTCTTATAGCCTAGGCCATCTTTATGTAGAGCAACTTTTTTTTTTTTTTTTTTTTACAGATCTTTAGAGTTCTTTGCTATGAGATGTCATGTTGAACTTCCAGTGACCAGTATGAGAGAGTGAGAGCAATAACACCAAATTTAACATACCTGCTCCCCATTCACACCTGAGACCTTCTAACACTAACGAGTCACATTTCACCGGGGAGGGGAAATGGCTAATTGGGCCTAATTTGGACATTTCCACTTAGGGGTGTGCTCAGGTTTGTTTCCAGATGTTTAGACATTAAAGGCTGTGTGTTGTTATTTTGAGGGGACAGCAAATTTACACTGCTATACAAGCTGTACACTCACTACTTTACATTGTAGAAAAGTGTCATTTCTTCAGTGTTGTCACAAAAATGTGACGGATGTACTCACTTTTGTGTGATATTTTATACACCGATCAGTCATGGCATTAGGATTACCCACTTAACATTAACCACTTGCCTACTGGGCACTTAACTACTTCCACACCGCACGCAGTATACTTACTGCGGCAGTGTGAACGTGTCCCATGAATCGCCGTAAATAAACAGTGATTTGCAAACTGGCCACTAGGGGTCTGGAGGAGTGTGCCCGAGGTTCGGGCGGACCCGATGTCCGCAGGTGAGCCGCGATGAGCAGCCAGAGCCAAAGAACGGGGAACCGCCGATGTAAACACGGCGGATCCCCGCTCTGTCAGTGGGGACATAAGATCTACTGATCCCTGTCACCGGGATCAGTTCAATCTCTTACGCCCATAGCAGTCCAGCCCTCCCCCAGTTAGAGCACGCCCAGGGAAGACAGTTAACCCCTTCACTACCCCTGCAGGTTAACCCCGTCACTGCCAATGACATTTATACAGTAATTATTGGACATTTAAGTTTCTGATCGCTGCATAAATGTCATTGGTCCCAAAAAAAGTGTCAAAATGGTCCAACATGTCCACTGCAATATTGCAGTACCGCTAAAAATCGCAGTTCGCCGGCATTACTAGTAAAAAATAAAAACCCCAGAAATGAATTCTCATCATCCGTAAACGCGGCAACTTTTGCGCAAACCAATCAACGCACGCCGATTGTGATTTTTTTTTCTTTTACCAAAAATATGTGGAAGAATATAAATCGCCAAAAACCGATGAAAAAAAAACGTTTTTTTTTATATTTTTTTTTTTGGATTGTATTTTAGCAAAAAGTAAGAAATTTTGCTCTTTTTTTTTTTTGCAAAATTGTCGCTCTTTTTTTATTTATAGCGGTGATCAGAAATGATGCAGAGGTGATCAAATGCCACCAAAAGAAAGATCTATTTGTGAGGAAAAAAAATTTTGTTTGGGTACAACGTTGCAAGACCGTGCAATTGTCAGTTAAAGTGACGCAGTGCCGAATCGCAAAACGTGCTCTGGTCCTAACATGGGAAATCCTTCCGGGGCTGAAGTGGTTAAACCCGCTTAATAATTATACCAATTTTCAGCTTTCAGTGCTCTCACATTTTGGATGGCAATTACTCAATCATGCAACACTGTACCCATACAAAATTTTTGTCCTTTTTTCACACAAATAGAGATTTATTTTGGTGGTATTTAAGCACCACTGAGGTTTTTATTTTTTGCGCTATAATTTAAAAAAAAACTAAAAATTTGTAAAAAAATGCATTTTTGTTTCTGTTATAAAATTTTGCAAATTAGTAATTTTTCTTTATAAAGTTTGGCCAAAATTTATACTGCTACCCATCTTTGGTAAAAATAACCCAAATTAGTGTATATTATTTGGTCTATGTAAAGGTTATAGAGTCTACAAGCTATGGGGGCAATCATCGAAAATTGATCACACCTGATATACTGACGGCTATCCCATTTCTTGAGACACTAACAAGCCAGGAAAGTACAAATACCCCCAAACGACCCCTTTTTGGAAAGTAGACATTCCAAGGTACTTAGTAAGAGACATTGTGAGTTTTTTTACGTTGTAATTTTTTTGCCACTATTCTTTGAAAAATTAAGATTTTTATTTTTTCACAAAATTGTCATATTAACAGGTTATTTCTCTCACGTGGCATATGCATATCACAAATTACACCCCAAAACACATTTGACTACTCCTGAGTATGGCGATACCACATGTGTGATACTTTTACACAGCCTGGCCACATAGGTCCATTGTAATGTTATTTGTTTTACGTGTTAGTGATCTTTTTTTTTATATAATCAAGATTTATTGGGTTTACAAAAAAACAATTTCATAGCAGTAATACATAAAGAAACCAAAAAGATAGGAAGACAAAAGGAAGAGGAGAATCATACATACAATCGTAAAAGCCCAACCAGACCTGCCGTGTCATCACTTCGAATAATGAGTACATTTGGATGGCGAAAGCAGGAGCTTGGGGCCCACAGTCTCAAATGCATGCCAATAAATATATCCATACCCAAGTCTAAAAACACCCGACCAGGGCCGACTGCCGTCTGGGTGAGTCTAATTTTGGGGCACGTCCACCAGATGTGGAGAAATGAGCCCTGTTGGGCACAGCCCCTCCAGCATCTCCTGTCTGCGTTCGGAAACATTTGAGCCAATCTAGTTGGGGTTCTATACCACCTGGCCAGGAACTTGTAAGCGGTCTCCTGCATGCGGGAAGATATGGAGGATGAGTGGGTAAATTTGATCATCCTTTGTATCTGAGGAGTAAATTCTGATCCCAACTCCTTCTCCCATGCTCTAACGTAGTAAGGTGTAGTGGTCTGAGCGTTCAGCAGGAACCCATACATCTGTGATAGCAAATGCCTAGGTTCCACTAAATTTTCACAGAGGGATTCAAAATCAGTAAGGGAGTGGTATGGTCTCAGACAGGGTCTCAGTGACCGACGTGTTAGTGATCTTAATGTTATGGCTGATTGGTGTGTATAGGATATTTGCCAGGATCTTGGTGTCTAGATTTAGCAAGGATGTACAGTAGGTTGATAGTTGCTCCAAGTAATGTGATCGATGTTGCCCTTGGGTAGTATGTGGATAGCTGCTGTCAGCTCAGAGAAGCCTTCATCTTAATATTATTGAGTACTTTTTTTTTCATTAACACTGCTGGATTAATGGCAGTATTTTTAGATTTTGCTGCCTGTTTATTCCAAAATACTGACTGTCATTTATGTATATGGTATAGACCTTTAGTCATTGATATTTGTCATTTCCTCTTTTTTTTTTTTAAACAAACGTTATTTGAACTTTACCCCATTTAATTTAGAATTCACCACTATATTAAACAGTGCAGTATGAGTAGTTATGAGCTAGCCCATGCGAAGTAAGGACTTATAGGGCAACTGAGGACACTTTGCTTCCTGGCAGCTGCTTTTTCTTTCCCTGTCATAAACATAAAGATAACCAAAATGTTAAATAGGGAAATGTTAAATCTTTGACTGTGTTTAGAGTAAGTTCTTCCATCCCCTCATATGTAATATAAGCAAAGTCACAGAATGGCCTGATTTAGTCTGCCTTATAATGTACTATAGTTGCATTAGCATTACAGGCCAAGACTGTTTTAATTTGTATCAGCTGTGCGTGATGACAGCAGAGATGTAAGACACAGGCAGGACTCTGTGAGACGCCTGGCTTTGTAAGAGTTTAGGCTGGGGCTACACGTGAGATTTTTATCGCTTGTTAGCAAGAACTTTAGCCTTTTGTTTACAGCTATCACAACTGAAATGTTTTGCAGACTGAACAAGTATTAGAGTGTTAATTTGGTGATAAATTGGCAATTATAATCCTGCATTAAGTTACCAAAAGGCATTAAAGAGTAACACCACTCTTGTTGAGAAAAAATAAACTTTCCCCTCTGGGTGATCTATGAGCATTGAGAGGATTTTAACAAACTTTCCTACCTTTTGTTATTCTGAAGCAATAGCGGTTTGTGTCCATGTGCTCAGTGAATCTGCATGGGAGTGGTTTCATAAATTATCGATCAGCTGCTGCACCTGCAGATCTCTGTTGAGGAAAGTCGCATGGTCTGCACCCCTTTTTAGATGTGATATCCCTTTGAGAGTATCTCACCAAAAATATTTTTTTTCTTCATTGGCAGACACAGTGCTTCGTTACCATAGGGTTATCACGTCTCCTACAGGAGTAGACACTAGGCAGAAAAAAGACTTGGCTACACCTACTGGCCATCCTAGATGGTATACGCCCCTCACCTCTGCAACAGGCCTTCAGTTTTTTTTCTGTCTAGTCAGGAGTAAGGACCTAGTTTCCTGCTGGGATCTCTAGTCCTGGCAATTTTTTTGTTTAATTTCTTTTTTCCTGGATTTTTTTCTGGTGATATCCACAATCAACTGCCGGGCTGGGTGGCGGACTGGTCACTAAGGTCCAGAAGGTCTCCCCAGTCTGGCCAGCGAGCGCGTACAGACCGCAGCTACGTGCTAGGTCGGCCACAACGTAGCCCCACTGGACAGAAGCTGGTCCTGCGAGTTAAACGTCTCCCTAGGTTGCATGCGACCGGGTCCAGGCCTGTGTCGCAGTGTTCCTCATGGCCGACAGCCCCCCGGCTTTGGTGGCGAGGAGGATCTGTCTGGGAGTGTTACCCCGCACGCTTCACTAGATCAGTGAGTAGGGGGCCCCACCTCTCCTTCCCTGGACAGGGTGTGGGGTGCTGGTACTCCCTGGGGTGGTCGGTCCTGCTGGGGTTCACCCCCCCTTTCCGGGTGAGGCCCAGGCTTCTGGCCTAGGTGCCTTTTGGACTCCCTCTCCCTCCCTCCCACCCTCGGGGTTGTTACTTAGGATGGGGTACCCCTTGGACCCATCTGCTGCCTTGGTTGGGCCTAGGGGGCGGGTGACCAGACGGCCACAATTGTGCCCTCACCCGTGTCTGGAGTGGGAGGGATGTCTTGATCTTGTCCAGTTACAAGATAATGTTACAGCCTTGTTCCCCAAATGGGGTTTTTTCTTCCCATTGTGTGACAGTCCAAAAGATGGCGGGCATGGTGCGTTGAATTCTGGACCGCAAGGCTCTGACCTGCTTTTGTGGGCACAGTAGTTCAGAATGGAGTCCATCCACACGGTGATAGCGTCCCTTACACATGGGGACTTTCTGGCTTTTATTCAACATCACAAATGCCTGCTTACACATTCTACTATGTGCCCAGCCCCAGCATTCCCTTTGCATTGCTGTGGGAGAAGAGCATTACCAGCTTGTGGTGTTCCCCTTTTGGTCTTACTGTAACTCCTCTGGTAATGTCAGCGGCGGTTTGCGGCACTGGGCTACCTGGACGATCATCTTCTGCGAGCAGAATCCTCGACTGCCCCGTGTGGCGGCGTAGCTCATATACAGACCTTGATAGAATCCAGTTGGCTTCTAATCTACCTGAAGTGTTTCTATATCTGGACAAGCTCCAGGAGTTGCTTGTCGCTTTTTATCCATCTACTGTTGTCCGGCAGGTGGGCCTCCCTGCGGACCTGCATGCGGTTGTTGGGCCTGATGGTATCTACATTCGAGGCGTTTCCATTGCACAGTTCCCTACAAGCTCCCTTCAAGGGAGGTCTTGGCGTAATGGGACAAGTGCCGAGATCTCTGGACAATCTGATCGGCTGAGCCAGAAAGCCAGGGGTTCCCTGGTCTTGTGGCTTTGCTCTTTGTTTCTTTGACAGAGCAAATCCTTCTCCCCTTGTATGGACGGTGATCACCGGTGGGGAAGTGTCCTGGGATAGAGTTCTGTTGGCTCGGTCGCTGAATGCTGGAGACATCCAGACTACCGATCAATATCCTGGAACTTCAAGCTATCAGACTTTTGTCTGGATCATGGACGGATCGACTTCAGGGGTTCCCGGTGCGAATCCGCTTGGCAAAAGCAACGGCAGTAGCCTATGTCAATCACCAGGGCAGAACAAATGGCATGTTGGCAGCCCTGGCAGTAGCCAGGATTCTCCAGTGGGCAGAACGTATCGTTCCGTCCCTCTCCAACAAACGTTTTCCGGGGGTGGTATACTGAACGGCAGATGCCTTAGTCGGCTACTGTGGGACCACAGGTGGGTCCTTCACGGGGCCGTGTTTCATCGAACATGCCTCCGATTGGGCACTTTGTGCGCCCGACCCAACAAAATGGGGCAGAGAGGTCACGGGATCTTCTGGTGGACAGCTCACACTCTGGTGGCCCGTGGGGCCGGTATGGTTTGATATAGGCCTTTCCTCCTCCCCAGCTTCGGCTGTGGCCTTTAACCACTTCCTTACTGGGCACTTAAACCCCCCTCCTGCCCAGACCAATTTTTGGCTTTCAGCGCTGTCGCATTTTGAATGAGAATTGCACGGTCGTGTGGCGTTGTACCCAAACTAAATTTATATCATTTTTTTTCCTACAAATAGAGCTTTCTTTTGGTGGTATTTGATCACCTTTGCGTCATTTCTGATCACTACTATAAACAAACAAAGAGTGATGATTTTGAAAAAAAGAACAATATTTTTTACTTTTTGCTATAATACAAATCCCAAAAAAAAAAAAAAATTATTCATCAGTTTTGGCCGATATATATTCTTCTACATATTTTTGGTAAAAAAAAAAAAAAAAAAAAAAAATCGCATTCGGCGTATATCGATTGGTTTGCGTCTACAAACTATGGGGATTTATGGCGTTTTTATTATTTATTTATTTATTTTTTTACTAGTAATGGCGGCGATCTGCAATTTTAATCAGGACTGCGATATTGCAGCAGTCATGTCGGACATTTTTGACACTTTTTTGGGACCAATGACATTTATACAGCGATCAGAAATTTAAATGTCCACTGATTACTGTATAAATGTCATTGGCAGTGAAGGGGTTAACGGTGTTCCCTGGGTGTGTTCTAACTGTGGGAGGGGCGGGCTGGCCAGGACATAACAGATCTCACTGATCCCAGTGACAGGGATCAGTAGATCTGTTATGTTCCCTTCAACAGAATGGAGAACCGCCGTGTTTACATCGGAGGTTCCCCGTTCTGCGGCTTTGAGAGGGGATCGCGGGTCTCGGCGGACACCGAGTCCGCCCGACCCGCGGGCACGCCCACGCAGCGTGCGGTGGACGCGTGCGCCGCCGCCTGTCAGTGCGTGCCAGGAGTGCGCACATTGCCAGGACATCCATGGACGTCCACCCGGCAATTCAGATCCGCGCTGGAGCCGTACTTTGGCTATAGCACGGATCTGGATTGGTTAAACAGGATCATGGCTGCAGGGATTCTGATCACTCTATTGGTTCAGGATTGGTACTGTCAGTCTGGGTAAGCCAACCTGGTCACCGACTTTCCATAGTGACTACCCTTCAGGGAGGATCTACGGTCCCAAGGGCTGCTCTTTCATCCTGCTTTAAAGTTGCTGGGTTTGTTGAGGGCCTGGCTGTGATGAGCCAGGTGCTGCAGTTTTGACACTGCTGAAGAATAAGGCCTCATACACACGGACGTTTTTTGACGCCGGCGTTTTCTGGCGTTTTTTGCAGCTCTCCATGTTAGTCAATGGCCCCATAAAAACGTCTGCGTTTTTGAGCTGTAGATGACGTCGGCGTTAGTGAGCTGAAACTAGAACCCACAGCCATCGCGTTCTGAGGCTGTAACGTTTTGGCATTCTTTGACGCCGACGCCACAATATGCCAACAAACGCCAACAAATGCCACCTATTATACTGGCGTTTTCCGGCGTTTTTTGATGCCGACGTTTTTAGGTTGAAAAATAGAGGGATGATTTTTTTAAAAAACCGCCTATTGACGCCGACGCTCACTAACGCTCAAAAATGCAGATGCGTAACGCCGAAAAACGCCAACTTTTTTTCCTTGACGTCGGGCCCGACGTTTTGTTTATTTTTTTAGAAACGTCCGTGTGTATGAGGCCTCAGGAGTCTCCCTTTAGGGAGAGCTGCCACCAGACATGTCACTTTCGTCTCCTCTGTGGTTCCGATTCTGCCCTTCCTTTACGGGTAACTGAGCAGACATGGGCTTGAGTGCCATAAAGGGCCAGGTGTCGGCCTTGGCAGTTTTCTTAAGCGTCCCCTGGTCTCGCACTCCCTGATGCATACCTTTTGTTCAGGGGCTCGACGTCTGTCTCCACTGGTGCGGTTTCTTCTACCGCCGTGGGGTCTGGACTTTGTTAATGGCTATCAACTTCTCGCAAGGTGTCGAGACTAGTGTCATTATCTTGTTGTACACCTTACCCAGGGTTCCGCAAGGATGCAGTGTTTTTTTGTCCTTGTCCACTGCTCCTTCCGATCTCCTTTTGAATAAGGACACTGCTACCTTCTCTGTGCACCTGGTCAACGTATCCTAAGGAATTTGCTCCTGTACGAGGCGGTATAACCCTATGGTAAACACGTGCTGTGTCTGTCAATGAACTCAGAGAAATGGATTTTACGTTAAGTCAAAAAATTAAATTTTTTGTTGCTGGCCATGCTCAAAATCTGATTTGTATCTTAGACTTCTGGGTAAATCAGCCAATCGCACAAGCAGGAAATGACATATCCAGGGGGCGTTCTGTACACATTTGTACAGAATGCCTCCAAGTAGTCAAATTGCATTGCAATTTATAGAAAATTACCGTGCTACAGATTGAAAAGGAAAGGTCATTTTTAATAACATTAATTTACAATATGACGCAATTGTGTATGCTATAGGGTTCTCTCTCATGTGTTTGGTGCTTTTTTTTTTTGCTGTGACAAGATGTATTTTGGCTCCATATTCTAAAGGGGCAGAAGATGAAAAACGCATGAAAATGTAAACGTGAAATTAGCCATAATGCAACCATAATGCAACTCAGGCTGGGAAAATCGCACCGGACCCTTTTTAAAACCACGGCCGCTTGCACATGTGTGAACCAAGCCCATTGAAAACCGGTCCGATTTTATGCAAATTGAATGTGGTTAAAAATCCATCCAATTCACATATATGTGAACTGAGCCTAAATGCAACTAGCAAACACCCCTCACACCTGCCAATCTCAGAACAACAGAAAGAATCACTGAAAATCTGTTCTGGAAAATAGATTGTTCAGATTTGGTGGCTGAAACGGGCAACGATCATTACCTTTGATTGCTGTCATTGTTTATTGGTTTCCTGTGGGGCATTCATATTTAGGCTGGATTCACACCCATGAATTTCTAGTGCTTTTTGCATTTTGCCAATTTGTACTACAGAATGTGTCCCATAGGAAACCATGGTACATGGACTGTAGTGCAAATCTGCAAAAAGCACTAAAAATGCATAGATGTGAATCCAACCTTATATTCTTATTCTATAATCTCCTTTAGATCTACTAACAGCTATTTAATGCAAGGGTGTGTATACTGATTGGATACAAATTGATTGGATTGGTTAGGTGAGTCCTTCTATTATATAATTTTGGAAAATTTAAATACACAGGTCAGCCATTGCATAATGACGGCATATGAGTCAGAGTGCTGACCCATGTCCACAGTCAAAAGCACCTACAATGTGAACGTGAGCATCAGAACTGGAACCGCGGGGAAATGGATGAATGTGGTCTGGTCTGAAGAATTCAAGAATGGTTTGAGAAACACAGCAATAAGTTTGAGGTATTGGCTTGGCCTCAAAATCCCCACATCTCTATCCAATCGAGCATCTGTGAGATGTGCTAGAAAAACAAGCCTGGTCTATGGAGGCCCCACCTCACAACTTAAAGGATTTGCTACCAACGTTTGGTGCCAGATACGCCCACATACCTTCAGAGGTCTAGTGTCCATGCCTCGATGGGTGTAAGTGGCCACAATGTGGATCATCAGTGTATGATTGTATGGGAAGATTGTAATGTGCATGGTGACCCTTAGGATTGTTATTAAAAAGTCATTTTTAAAATAAATATGTCGGTAGATCTAGAACTACACTTGCGGGTCTATTTATAAATGTTCTCACCAAAGCCTCACATAACTGTCAGCCAAGATTTACACACTTTTATAATTGATTTCAATTATACAATTTGTGAATCCTGGATGGGAGTTGTATGAATTGTGTGAAAACATATATAGATAGACCCTTTAAAGTTGTATTAAACCCAAAAGCAAACATTTATCTTGCATTTTACCATTGCTTAGATATGATGGCTGCATTCATTTTCTGGTCCCCGTATTGTCTCTCCCATGTTTTAGCATTCTAATATCCTTATACCATTTCAGCTGATGCAAGGTCCATGGACACAAGAGAGCCAAAGGACTGTCCACCGCTGGAGCATGGGGGAGCACAGTCTGCTTTTGCGCTCTAGACCTGTAGTCTCACTGCAAGGGAGAATTAGCTTTATCCTTTTTTTTATGACTTACCTGTAGTGTAATCAGCAGTATACATTGCTTTCCTTTTTTTCCATTTGTCTCCTAACAAAAGTCTATGTCTGTCATGAAAGTTAGTGTTAAATACACAGAAACCATTAAAGACTGGCACTAACAATATGGCAAGACCCCTCAGAGTTCTGGTGACTGGATCTTTTGATAATGAACAACCCAGCAGCAATGTGAACACACAAATCAAAGCTAGGCACACAGTGATCAAATTTAGCCAGTTCAACAGGGACCATCCAAAATTTAATCTGTGAGGCCCTCCCTGTTTGATAGAAGCTGAACGTTAGATGGGCTTTTGTTACAGACCTGCTGGAAAACCACATTTGATCAGCAGCTTGCAGCCAATCAGCTTAAGCCCTGATCAGTGCATTCTGACAGCAGAGAGTTGCTGTCGGAACACTATGTCCCAGGGGGAAGGGTGTATTCCTGCATTCATGTTGCTTGTGTGGATGCAGGAACTTGTTTTGTTTTGTTTTCCTTCAGCCCGCTGGCTTTAAAAATGAAGTGTGTACTCAGCTCAGGAACAGTTCACCTTTAAAAAAGAAATAAATGTGCATATTTTTGCAGTTAAAAACAAACAAACTTACATTTAGACCCCTTTCACAGGGGTGGAAGCAGTTTTCTGGCATTTTAGCGCTAGAAATAAACCCTGAAAACTGCCTCCCATTCATTGCAATAAGTGCTTTGACACTCGGATATTAGAAAAAGTCCTGCAAGCAGCATCTTTGGTGTGGGCTTGGAGCGCTATTTATTATACAAAACGTCCCCCTGCCCATTGAAATGAATGGGCAGCGCTTCCAAAGCGCTTTAAAACTGCTTTGAAAGTGTCGCAGAAGGGTCTTTTTTGGATTCTTTTAAAGGTCACCTTGTCACGGCCCAGCCCGCTAGTGCCCAAAAAGTGCAGCAAAGGTGCAGCTAAAACGCCGCAAAAACGACCAATGCTTTAGCACTGTTTTAGCTGTGCTTCAGTGTGAAAGGGTCGTCTTATTTTTTCTAGGAGCTTGCAGAGACTTGCACCTTCAATCAGCAGATTGCGGGTGCAATGTCATGCTCTTGCAGACACTGCCTACGGCTTGTACAATTGTACGGGCTTTCTGTTTGAAAGCTGTAGGACAGGTCCATTAACTATGAAAGCGCAACAGCATGCTCACCGTTCAATGAGAACTACAAGCTGTCTGCCGTGGTGAAAGATGGGATATGTAGTATATTCATTCACAGATTTCCTTTGAATGATGCAGGTGTGTCGTCAGAGCTCTGCACAATCACACTGTTTTTAATTGTGACTTCGGGTGCGGGGATAACCCCTCCTGATGTCACGTTGGGGATAAGGGGGTGTGGATACTGCTCCATAGTAACACCAGTGGCATTGCTATGGGGGTACAGAACGCACCCAGTTGATACTCGCAAGAGGGGTGACACCAGGGCCGGCACTACCATAAGCGTGAGCTGCCTTCCAGTAAGGCCCCAGAGGAGGTAGGAGCTGTAGCTTATCGGAGGTACAGGCGGCAGAAGCGGCCAGTGCAGTACTTGCTCTGCCTCGCTCCGACTTCCTCAGTAATTTCTAAGGGTAGATAGGGAGATAGGTAAGTGTCGCCATCCGGTCCTGTCACTGCTGTTCTCAGCCCCTCCCTCACTCCACCACCTGTCCAATACCACACTCCGCCCCCCATTTGTGTCTGCCCAACCCCATCCTGGCCTACCGCTGTGAATGGATAGA
>BLSH010262742.1:4313857-4336066 GCA_018402905.1 Glandirana rugosa
AGAGAGGGACAGAGGATGGAGGGTACGACAGTTGGACGTTTGGCGATGGACGTCCTTTGAAACGGTGGAGTTGGGAAGGGAGGAAGTGAGACGACGACTGTCGGAAATACTGTTTTAACGTGGGAACAGGACGGGTCTGGATTGTTGAAGGTAGATGTTGTGGGACAGTAGGAGGGACCTGTGTGAATTAGGAGAAAGATGTGTGTCTTGTTCCGGAGTAGACGGTGTCAGGACCGTTTGTCTACTGTGGTCTTCAGAGATCTCTACGGTCTGGGCAGGACAAGGGTGCAATTTTGTCATAAAGGCTGTCAGCAGCAGAGTGAAGGAGGGAAGGGTTGAGGTGGCAAAGTTTCCTGCAGGTAGCGGTTTGCAGGTTGACAGCATGGGAGGTAGGAGACAGGGAGAGAGTGAAACGGATAAGATTGTAACCAGAGGGGGAAAAGGGGTGTTCGAGAGGTTGCAGGGAGTGCAGAGGTGGGAGAAAACGAGGTCAAGAATGTTACCATTGGAGTAAGTTGTGGTTTGTGTCCGTTGCATTAGGTTAAAAGAGGTTAGGTTGAGTAGAGTAGTTGGGAAATGGTTGCGGTGTTAACAGTGATAGGAATGTTAAAGTCACCTAGGATGATGACAGGTACTTCAGAGGAGAGAAAATGGGGTAGCCATGTGGTGAAGTCATCCAGGAATCGTGACACTGGTCTGGGAGGTCGATAAATGACTGCGACCCTCAGACAAACTAGAGAGAAAAGACAAATGCAGCGCACTTCAAAAGAGCAGGGGGAAAGAGAGAGAGAGAGAGAGGTGTGGGAAGAACCTGGAAGGTGCACTGTGGGGAGAGGAGAAGTCCCACACCGTCTCCTTTTTGTCCACTGGGTCTGGGTGAGTGAGTTCAGAGGAGGCCGCTGTGGGAGAGGGCAGCTGAGGAGGTAGTATCGAATTCCTGGAGCCAGGTTTCGGTAATAGCAAATAGATTAAGGGATTTAGAGAAGTAAAGGTTGCTGAAAAAGGCGAGTTTGTTGAAGACTGAGCGGGCATTCCAAAGGGCACACAAAAGGGGGGGGCTGACTCGTGGAATCAGAGGAATTGGGGTGAGAAAGTGGGAGGTACAGCTGCTGTTGCAGGAGGTAGACTGCCAATTATGGGGATGGGAATTGGCTGGAGGGCCAGGGTTTGGTGTGATGTCCCCAGACATTGGAAGTAGTAGAAGGGTGAGGGTGGTAAGGTGGGAGAGGGATTTATATGAGGACAGATGCTGTAGTAGGGTGGAAGTGGTGACATTGTGTGGGCTTAGAATGAGCAGGTGATAAGAGGAGAATTATTGAGTGGGCAGAAGTGAGGGAGATATGTACAGGTTGCGGTCTGGAGAGGGGGGGCAGAGAAATGAGAGTTTGAGGAGAGAGGATGTTATAGCACAGAAAATTAATATGAGCATGATGGAGGGTGGAGAGAGGGGAATAGAAAGAAGGCTGAGGAAAGGTCTACACTAGTGTCTGTACTTGCTTTTTTGTTGAAGTGCCTTAGTCAAAGTGCCCGTGTATAAGTGCCAAACACTTGTCGCCAGCATAACACTTTGCGCAAGAAGTGACCAGCCGTACCCTCGCTAGCCGTCCCAGAGATTGAACTAAATTTATACTGGGATGGTGTGGGGGGATTGTCAATTATTCAATTAAGAGCTGATAAAAACAGACTCATGGGAAGGGAGGGGGTTTACAACTGGCCTGCACAGAGTGCAATGCATGAGGGGGCAACAGGGTAAGGTTAAAGATGTTTGTTCAAGGCAGCGTAATACAAAGTGTCACTTTCAAAATATAAACAAACAAGCAAGTATACCGAGCAGTTTAAAATTTTTAGCAAGGCAGGAGTTAGAGTTCAGTCAGGTAATGCAGTCCAATGTTTAAGAATGGAGTCTATTCTGGGGGCGTGTCCAAGATGGTGACCGGAGCAGACGCTTAAGCTGGGAGCTCCGTGTTCCTGCCTGCCTTAATCCTGATTCCTGTGGGGTGGCAAGCTCTTAACTGGACAGAAATACCCCTAGTATCTCCCTACTCGGTTATACCCAAGAAGAAATAAAGGACACTGCTGCACCGAGGCTCTCCAACGTCTGTCACCTCTAAAGCCTAAAGGCGCGAAGGCAGGGCCGGTCCGGCGATCCAACATGGCATCGCAAACGGACGAGGCCACTCCGGTGACTCTCTTCCAAGCACAGGACAACTTTAATGCCTTGATGCAAGCCATAACCTCCTGCCAGACTACCTTAACCTGCAAGATAGAGACCATCCAGCTGGAGGTAGGAATAATTAGGAAGGACATGGATAAATTCCGGGCGCGCATTACGGTGGTGGAGAGCCGAGTTAGAGACGCGGAGGACATGCTGCGGGACCATACGGCAAGGCTCCACACCCTGGCCGCTAAGGTCAAATCACTGGAATTCAGAGCCGAGGATTCCGAGTACTGGAACTATAAACTACGGATCTTGGGCCTGCCCGAGGGATTGGAGGACTCCAATCCTGCCGTCTTCACAGAAAACCTCTCCGACAGTTGCTTCCACAGGCGGTGTTCTCCCCATTCTTTGCGGTGGAGAGAGTCTACAGGATGCCGGCTACTCGCGGTATCCCTGGAGCTCCACCGTGCACGTTTATACTGCAGCTCCTTAACTTCAGGGATCGTGACCTTGCGCTATGGGAGAGCAGGAAGATCGAAGCACTGAAGTATGAAGGTGCACGTCTGATGATATTTCCTGATTTCTCATTGGAAACGCAGAAGCAGCGAAAATCATTTGACCAGGTGAAACTCAACCTGCGGCAGCGGAGTATGAAATACAGTACGCTTTTTCCTGCCCACCTCCGTGTCAAAGATGGTGAATCTCTCAGGTTCTTCACCTCACCAGACGAGGCCTCTAAGTGGTTGAATTTTTTGCCATGATGCCAAGACTAATGGTGACTGTGCTTTCCTCCTGTTCTCACTGGTGTCCAGCGTGAGGGTGAGGAACTCCTTTTGTTTCTCTCGTTCAGGACTGGACAATCGACCTGTTGTCCTGGATCCTGCGGGGGGTTTCAACAACTCTTTGGGCCCTATATGCGACCTGCATCTACCTAGCTGGTACTGCCTTGAAGGGGTCCCAGCGCCCCCAGGGGAATACCTATGCATGGTCCGAGCCCACTAAACGGTTCCTAGATACTGGGTTGACCCATGATGTTACATTGGCCTGCATGGCCCGCTCCCCATTGGCAGGAGCATGGTGTGCACAGGCCAGGGCAGGAAGGGGAGCCTTGGAACTGGATCGCTCGCCCTTATGCTGCATTACCTCCTTCATTGAAGGGCCTATGTTGGGCTCTCCCCCCCCCATATTTTATTGTTTGTAACCGTTCTTAAGATCTGTGCCCCCAGTATTATCTGGGTGTGAACCTCCCGCAGGAGCCACATACTGCTGGGCTGACATGTTTGGTTTTCAGGATGTGTGGAGATGGAAACAACCCTACGACAGACAGTACACGCGCCACTCACCGACACACGCTACACTGTCCTGCATAGATCTTATTCATGTAACAGACCCTCTTCTGTCTAGGGTAGAAGAGATCTCCATTCTCTCGAGGGGTATTTCCGATCATGCTCCGGTCCTACTCCGCCTTAACTCTGACACAGCTGCGGGAGTGGGGCAATGGAGACTGTAGGGGTACTGGGTGACAGATGAGAAACTCGAGCTTTCGTTGAAGTCGGAGCTAACTGATTACTGGATACACAACTAGGGCACCACGTCCCCCGCCATGATTTGGGATGCCTTTAGGGCATACTCTAGGGGTAGATACCAATATAACATAGCCAAGACTAGGAAAGAGCCCCGCATTCACTTGTCTGCTGCAGAACTCCGAGCGGGCAATCTTGAATCCAGGTACTCTCGAGCCCCTGACCAACGTACCCATAATTACATGCTTACGGCTTATAGGCAGCTTGCCCTCCTGTAGGCTGAAAATACCAAACACTTTCTTCTCGCCCAGTCTCATCGCATATTTGAGCAGGGCGAAAGGCCTGGTCGTCTCCTTGCTTGGCTGACCAGAGAGAGGGCAGGGACAACTTGCATCGCCAACATTAGTTCTTCTGATCGCTCCCTTCTCTCTGACTCACAGTGACTCAACTAAAGGTTCAGACAATACTATATCCAGCTGTACGACTCTAGGGTCAGCTACTCTGACACGGAGCCATCTGACTTTCTGGACTGGGTTGACCTTCCAACGCTGACTAGGGCTGGTGAACAAAAACTGGATGACCCTATAACCCTAAAGGAAGTTAGAACGGCTATTAAATCTCTGCAACTAGGTAAAACTCTCGGCCCCAACGGTCTTCTGTCAGAATTTTATAAAACAAATATAGACATAGTCCCCAGATATCTGGAAATAATTTCTAAAGCACTGGAGGCATGATCCCTGCCCCCCTCAATGGCAGAAGCCATCATAGTTGTTATACCCAAACCTGGGAAAAGACCCTGAACTATGCGAGTCGTACCGTCCGATCTCCCTCCTCAATGTGGACGCCAAAATACTGACCAAAATTCTAGCGACCCGATTGAACTCGGTTATACTTTCTTTAGTGCACGGTGACATTAATATCAGACGCCTACTTAACCATGTTGCTGTGTCCGCCGGCGGGGATGACCAGAAGGTAGTGGCCTCTAGATGCAGAGAAGGCTTTCGACTCTGTGGAGTGGCCCTACCTCTGGCAGGTGTTGACACAGTTCGGCTTCAGGCCGTGATTTATTGCCTGAATCAAACTGATCTATGAGTGTCCCACGGCCCGGGTGAGGACTGGTAGTGTCCTCTCACTAAAATTTATTCACAGGGCATACTATACTCCCCAAAGACTTGCACGAATGTACCCCACGTATTCTTATCTGTGCCCGAAGTGTAAGCAAACTGTTGGTACGTTCTATCATGTTGTCTGGGAGTGCCCATTTATTCATTCATACTGGTCAGAGGTGGTGGACATGGAGGCGGCTACTGACCTGTCAATAACTGTGGACCCTAAGGTACTCCTTCTCGGCATGGCGGATTCGCTGACACACTCTACCCACATTAAACTGCTAGTTTTTTTTTCTTAGCTTTTGTGCCCGAAAATGACTGTTACAAAACTGGAAATCAGCTCCCCCCCATGGTGGCCCAGTGGCGACTGTTGGTGGGCTCGGTGCTCCCTTATATGGGTCGTACATGTCCTACAAAGTTCACCAAGATATGGGATGCCTGGAATACAGCAAGATCCTTCGATATTTTACAATCCTCCTGATACATTGGAGTCCTCTCCCGCAGTGTGTACATGGCCCTTTGCTGCAACCCACCTGCCTCGCTGATGTGCCTTTACTAGCACAGAATGTGACCTTAGGAGTCCCTCTTTGGTTCTGTGGTACCTAACCCCCCTCCACCTGTATGGTGTTACTTATTCGGTACACATAACTGTATAAAATGGTAAGGACCTCAGAGATTTTGTTTCCCTGATGAATTATGCAAGACTACACGGTGCTTTAACCTCTCAAAAAAGACTGGGTATTCTTAACTGGTAGTCTTTTGAGGTCAGAGATGGTAGTGCTAATACCTGTGAATGTACATACTGTTTTAATGTGATAACTTTGCCTGTTTGCAATATGAGTGTTGAGTGTAAGATCAACGGTATGCCTTCTAATGTGTTATAGACTCTGTAAACTTTTTGCATTAATAAAACTTTTCTGTTAAAAAAAAAGAAAAAAGAATGGAGTCTATTCAGTTACCAGAGGGTGTCTAGAGGCAGCTATGAAATCGCAGGCAGAGTGGCTTTATGTGTTGCAGAGAAGGTCTGTATAGTTACCAGAGGGTGTTTAGAGGCAGCTTTAGAGGCAGAGATCCCCTTTAAGTTGCAAGTAAAGCCTAATCTCTTACCATCTTAACCTCTTTATGTGGGACAACTATTACCGATGGAAAACCAATATATAAACAAAGTAACTACACAGCACGTGAAGATGAGTTAGCGGACTGCATACCATGTGTCACATTACTCACATAATAAACCATACAGAAACTTTATAAAAGGCAGCCTGTGTTTGTTCATGCCAAACACTCATGTACTAAAAAAATTATTTGTATCTAGACATCTGTGACGAAGTAATCATTAACACACATTGGGGGTCAGGCGAAGATTTCATTTTAATATATCAAAGTTTAAAACATTAAGCGTACACAACCAAAATTACACAGATACTGAGCTGAGGATAAAATTAGCTCTAAGCAGCTGATTTCATACTTTGAAGACTCAATACTGAGTAACAAAGAGGGTCTTATGCGCCCAAGATAAAAAGGTCAACAATGATGCCATTTTATACGTCAATGGGCAAATTTAATATTCTAATTCAATGAAGGCCTTGAAATGTCTTGGCATGGGCATATGCTTCTAAAAAGTCCCCTTTTTGTCCCATAGTGGTTCCAACATTACTCTGGATTTACTACAATTACATAAAATTAATATGTTGTGGACTTTAGCTTGTCACATTCTACAGACTTGCATGAAAGGTATGCCCTTTATAATAAGGAAGATAACATACAATAGAAAATTCAACAGCATACGGTTTTATTGAAAACGTAACAAATATGCAAAAGGAGTAATAAATGGATTGGAACACTGAATTATGACAAAATGTCAGTTGAGAAATCAATTACAACTAAAACTTACAATTGCATCACTAAGGTCCTTTTATTATCTTAAAGGATTTTCATCACTGGCTAATAAGAATGTTATGCTGTAATCATAAACGTTTTCATAGGGAGTTATTTTAAATAAATAAAAAAAAAAGCTATGAAGGCTTCAAAGGACTTTGAAAAACTGTATTAGTAGATTCAAAAACCCATTAAACTACAGTGAGCAAATGAATACAGATTTTTTTTTTTTTTGGTCAATTAGAGCACATTGAGTTAAAAAAAAAAAAAAGAAAGTGCTCTGGCACGATAGCAACGCCAGAATTTAAAGGAGACCTGTACAAAAAACATGGGGCTACCATTGCTAAATTTTCCTTTTCAAAGTAGTAGTTGTGTGCTTTTATTGCTGACTCAAAAGCTTCAAACACTTTTTCAGTCAGGGCATTTAAACAGAGTTCTGACTTTTCTTTAATTTCTGTACCTTCTCATGGTTTCAGTAGTTGCATATCAAAACATGTTTCTGTTTGCCATCTTATCAATCACCACTAACAAAGTGTGCAGCAAAGCAAGTGTGAACTTGCACATAGACTTTGACATGATTTTTTTTTTAACCACATCACAGACAGTCTATAGCAATATGGCGGCCCAGAAAGAGTGCTGCCATCCTGGGTGGATGTCATATGACATCCCCCCAGGACACCGGACACTGTGGATTACAGATCAGTGTAGCAATCACAGCAGATCACATGGCAATTGTAAACAACGAATCATTTTCATTCATTGTGTACTAGCATGTTGGTCTCTGTGATTGGTCACAGTAATCACATGGTACAGACAGGGCCAATCACAGTGCATCTGTATCATGTGATCGCTGTGGTCAATCACACCTTCATAATAGTACACACTGGGTCAATGGATGTCATTAATAAAAAATGGTTGCCTATAACAATGATATTCACGGTTATAAACAATCAGTGTGTAAAAAAAAAAGAAAAAAATCCTGATCACCTCCGCAGGCTAGTACTGCTGTAACACTGTATTGCTCTGGTCACACTGTTATAAAAAAAAAAATAAATAAGGAAATTACACCTACAAAAAACTCACCATGCCTCTTATTAAATGACAAATGCCTTGGGCTGTCTACTTTCCAAAAGGGGGTCATTACGCGGGTGAGGGGTATTTGTAACGTCCTGGTTGTCAGTACATCAGGATTGACCTATTAAAAATACCATAGTTTGTGGGCTCTAACTTTCCCGCAGACTAATATACACTGATTTGGGTTATTTTTTACCTAAGGCAGCAGCATACCTTTTGGCCTAAATGTATGAAGAAAGATTTATTTGCAGAATTTTAGAACAGGAACAAAGACCAGAGCTTTTTTCTATCTTTTTTGGTTTATTTTGTAAAAAGATAAAAAACCCAGTGGTGCTTAAATACCACAAAAAAGCTCTATTTGTGTGAAAAAATGATAATCTCATTTCGGTACAGTGTTGCATGACTTAGTAATTGTCATTCAAAGTATTACCGTGCTGAAAACATCCATTTTTGAAGTGTTTAAACATGAGAATGATCTAAGATTACCAGATTATGTGCCTTAAAGGACCTACTTCTGGTAAGGGGTTAGTACACATTAACCTCCTCGCGCCGCCGCTATAGCCGAATGACGGCTACAGCGCGGCTCTAAAATGCCGGGAGGACGTCAATAGACGTCCTCCCATTCGGCTCGTGCTGGGCGCGCTCCCGCGGGCGGCACGTGCACGCGCCCGCGGGTCAGGCGGACCCGATGTCCGCCAGAGACCCGTGATCTCCTTACAGAGAGGAGGAACGGGGAACCGCCGAAGTAAACACGGCGGTTCCCCGTTTTGTGAGGGGGGCATGCAAGATCTACTAATCCCTGTCACTGGGATCAGTTAGATCTGTCATGCCCCTGTCAACCCCACCCCCCCACAGTTAGAACACACCCAGGGAACATTGTTAACCCCTTCACTGCCCCCTGCAGGTTAACCCCTTCCCTGCCAATGACATTTATACAGTAATCAGTGGACATTTAAATTTCTGATCGCTGTATAAATGTCATTGGTCCCAAAAAAGTGTCAAAAACCTCCGACATGTCCGCCCCGATATCGCAGTACCGATAAAAATCGCAGATCGCCGCCATTACCAGTAAAAAAAAAATAAAATAATAAAAACGCCATAAATCAATGTCCATAGTTTGCAGACGCTATAACTTTTGCGCAACCCAATCAATAAACGCCGATTGCGATTTTTTTAACCAAAAATATGTAGAAGAATATATGTCGGCCAAAACTGATGAATAAATTTGTTTTTTATTTTTTATTTTTGGATATATATTATAGCAAAAAGTAAAAAAATATTGTTTTTTTTCAAAATTGTTGCTCTTTTTTTGTTTATAGCGGCGATCAGAAATGACGCAGAGGCGATCAAATACCACCAAAAGAAAGCTCTATTTGTGGGAAAAAAAGGACGCCAATTTTGTTTGGGTACAACGTCGCACGACCGCGCAATTGTCATTCAAAGAGCGACAGCGCTGAAAACTGAAAATTGGTCCGGGCAGGAGGGGGGTTTAAGTGCCCAGTAAGGAAGTGGTTAAGCTGGCATGTGGTGTGGGAATCACAGGTCTGCTCTTTGATACATGTGAGTATGATTTATTTATTCATATGGTTTGTAGCTTTAATCTTTACAGTATTAATTACACTGTTTGAAGTTATTTTATTATTATTTATACCGAGAGGAGGAACACTAAGGTATGTTGATCTGCTGACCTACCTAGAATGGAATAATATGCAGTTTTATTTTATTATTTGGTAAGAGGCTGCACAAGCGGCATGTGGAGCATTTTATCACGGATGGTGCACTGATATTGGTATATTCACATGTGAGAACAATATAGATAGGTTTGTTTCCATTTATTTATCTAATACTACACTATATGAGTTCCTTTTGGGTTTCACATGTGATGAGTTAAAGATATTTGGGAAGCAAAGGTGAATGAAGGAGAAGACACACAGTTGCTGAATTTGAGATTTTATTGGACCCATTTGGCATAAGAGGTTTGGAAAGTCATCTGCAAGATAATGCTCACCAGGTAATAAAAACACATTTAAATGAAAATGCAGGGTAAGGTGTTGATTGAGGGGTCAGTGGTTAGCAGTATGATTTGGTACCATTGGCTGTAATGAAAGCATTGTACTACAGATATAAGGTAGGGGCAATTTCTGGTGCATGTGTTAAGGCCAATTGATAAGGAGGTGTAGTCCAGTGGCTGCTGGAAGAAGTGATATAGGGCAGAAATTGCTTTTCTATTTGGGTTAGAATATCCTAAAAAGCGTGTCCAATGAATTTCCCCAATACATCCAAGAATTTTTTTTAATGGTCCAAACATAAGAATTCATCTTTAGGAAAAGGAACAAGTTATTGGATAAGTATGGAAATTTCTCTAGAGCTATGTCGGGAAAAAAATGGTTGCTTGTCAATATTTACCAAAAAATTTTACATATCAAAGACCTTCATAATGCAACGGTTTAAGAGCAGGAAGACGAGAGGATTCCAGACGGTCTGAGTTGTTCCACAGTGGAAGAAAGAGTAGGCAAGGCTATTTAGCATGCAGTGCCATGCCAATCACATGAAGTATAAACAGGAATTATCTGACACCTCAGTGGCAGAACTTCTTAATGTGTATGAAGAACATAGAATAAATTATTTCAGAGAGTCAAGGTTTGGTCAAGTTCAGTATCTGTGTACATTGAGGTGCCATAAATCCAGTCCCATATATATATAAGTTCCAAATCAGGAAAATGAAGATCTCCATTGCTGGGAGGTTGCAGTAAGGTATGTAGGCTTATGGCTTCTCTCCTGCTACCCCAGGTAAATTCACAAACCATTTTATAGATACACTTGAGGCCAGGGTGTTTTAAGCAATAGAGGGTGAACCTGTATGATGTAAAAAAAAAGTTTAGGAAAGGCTATGCTTTTTAAACTTATCCTGTCCATATATTTTAGTGTCCAGGTAGCAAGAGACCCTTTTATGGAGCTTAACAGAGCAGGAACATTAACCACTGAACCAATGAAGGCTACAGTGCAGCCAGCTAGTTCTGGGAGGGAGTCATATGACGTACAGCAGCCCACCGCGCTCTGTGATTACTATGACCCCGGGACAAGGCTGATCACATAAGGGGGTAAAGAGCCAATCAGTGGCCCTTTAGCACGTGCCAATCACAACTGTTCATGGCGTAAACCCAAGCCGGTTATCGACATTCCTTTCCTCACACTGACAGCGCGAGGAATGGAGAGTAGACACGATAACCGGCTTGTGTGAAAGGGACATCTACACCCATTATTAATGTTCTGATAATCAGTGCAGTCTCAACAGTACCCACTATTGCAGTCCATCAGTGCCCACCAGTGCAGCCTTATCAGTGCACATCCGTGAAGGAGAAAAATTACTGATTTTCAAAATTATATAACAAACTGTGAAAAACGTTTTCCGTTTATTTAGCAAAACAGAAGAAAAACCCATTGGTGATTTAATACCACCAAAAGTAAGCTCTATTTGTGTGAAAAAAAAAGGATAAAAAGTTCAAATGGGTACAGTGTAGCATGACCACACAATTGTTATTCAAAGTGTGACACTGCTGAAAGGTGAAATTTGGCCTGGACAGGAGGGGGGTAAAAGTTCCCAGCAGGAAGGTGGTTAAAGTGCTTCTAAAGACTCATTCTATGCATGGATGTAAAAAAAATCTCAGTGCAGCAGCCTCCCCAGCCCCCCTAATACTTACCTGAGCCCCATCATGAGCCAGCGACATACACAAGAGCCTTGGCTCTCCAGGGACTCTCCCTCCTCATTGGCCAAGACCGCAGTGAGAGCTGTTGTCAATCACAGCCAGTGAGCCAATGAGAAGAGGGGCCGGGGCCCAGCACTGGCTCTGTGTCTGTGCAAGCCTGCTTGGGTGCCCCCACAGCAAGTGGTTTGCTCTGGGGGCACTTGGCAGAAGGGAAGGGCCAGGAGCACCGGCGGGGGAGAAAAGAAGTACCTAAAATTAGACCAAATTATTTCATAAGGGACATTATACAAGGTAAAGAGGATTCAGGGTGGAAAAGACACAATCTGGAAAAGCGGACATTTTAAAGGATTTAATGTATGGCCTTGGTTATACCCAGAAAGTGGGTAGGGATTCTAAAAAGCAAAGAAGGGGGTGCGATCTTCCAGGACAGCCCTTGAGAGATGGAGCACTTTCCCTCCAGACAGGAAACACTTTGCATATAAAAGATTTAAAGCAGTTGTCTACCCATAAAAAAAAAACCCTGTAAGGGAAAGGCATAATGAGCTAGTATGCACCGCATACTAGCTCATTATGAAGTGCTTACCTCAGAACGAAGCTCCGACGGGTCTGCTCGGTTCCCACAGAGGGAGCCGACATGTTCCCTTGGGAAATCCTTCCGGGTACGTGGCTCCGGCGATGTGAGTAGCCAGAGCCGCGAGACGTCACTCCAGCGCATGCGCGCTGGAGCCTGTCTTTCTGGTAAGGTCCAGCGCCAGGCCTTCGCCGGGACCTCACGGAGCATGCGCCGTACGTCAGCGGCTGCATTTAGGGCAAATAACTCCTAAACCATGCAGGTTACGGAGATATTCATTTTACCTACAGGTAAGCCTTTTTATAGGCTAACCTGTAGGTAAAAGTAAAAAGAAAATGGGTAGACAACTGCTTTAAAAAGGTGGTCGCTTCCAGCCCCTAGACAGTATAGCAAAGAACTGCAGGGCAGAACTGAAAGACTAACAAACATGTTAACCAGTTAACAACCGGCCCATAGACAAAAGACATCTACGGGGCAGTTGCTTAACCCTCGGAGGATGTACATTGACGTCCTCCCAGAATCGCGCTTCCCGCGCGCCTCCTAGGGCGCGCACACGGGAACATCCGTCGCAGATCACGGTGAATGGCTGCTGTGAGCGGCCTTTCACCACGTGATTGCTCCGTCAAATGACAGAGCGCTCACATGTAAACAAACCGGCGCTTCTGCCGGCTTTTCTCTCTCCTCTCTGAGGACGTGTGCAGCGCTGTGGGCGATGTGCAGTGCCCACAGCGCTGCTAAGTGACAGGATGCACCCCCAGTCCCCACCATCCATCCACCACCCACCCAGCCATCCTCACCCATCCATCCAACCATGCTCACCCACCCATCCATGCTCAGCCATCCATCCATGCTCACCCACCCAGCTGTGCTCAGTCATCCCCATCCGTGCTCATCCATCCTCATTTGTGCTCAGTCATCCCATCCATGCTCATCCAAACCCAATCAATGCTCATCCATCCCCATCCGTGCTCATCCATCCTCATTTGTGCTCAGTCATCCCATCCATGCTCATCCAAACCCAATCAATGCTCATCCATCCCCATCTGTGCTCATCCATCCTCATTTGTGCGCAGTCATCCCATCCGTGCTCAGTCATCCCCATCCGTGCTCAGTAATCCCATCCGTGCTCATCCATCACCATCAGTGCTCAGTCATCCCCATCCATGGCTCATTTGTGCCTCATTCATGCTCATCCATACCACATTAGTTCATATCCATGACACATCCGTGCCACTACAGTGCCCACCCATGCCACTACAGTGCCCATCTGTGCTACGACACTGCCCATCCGTGCCACTACAGTGCCCATCCGTGCCACTACACTGCTCATCCGTGCCACTACACTGCCTATCTGTGCCACTACAGTGCCTATCCATGCCACCACAGTGCCTCACAATAGTGTAAAAGGTAGTCAAATTAGATTTGAAATGTATGCCCCTAGAACACCTGACAGTGCTCCCTGCATGTTGGGCCCCTGTATGTGGTCAGGCTGTGTAAAAGTGTGACACATGTGGTATCGCCATACTCGGGAGGAGTAGAAGAATATTTTGTGGGGTGTCATTTTTGCTATGTACATGCTGTGTGTTAGAAATATTGTATAAATGGACAACTTTGTGCAAAAAAAAAAAAAAGCGTTTTCATTTTCTTTCCACATTTTCCAAAAACTTGTGGAAAAAATTACATGTTCAAAAGACTCATTATGCCTCCTAGAATATACGTTGGGGTATTTATTTTCCAAAATGGGGTAAATTTTTGGGCGTTTCCATTGTCCTGGTGCTCCAGGGCCTTCAAAAGTGCAAGAGGTAGTCAAGAAATTGTAATTTATGCTCCTAGATCGCCTGATGGTGCTCCCTGCATGTTGGGCTGCTGTATGTGGCCAGACTGTGTAAAAGTCTCACACAGATGGTATTGCCATACTCAGTAGTAGTAGTAGAATGTGTTTTGGGGTGTAATTTGTGGTATGCATATGCTGGGTGTGAGAAATAACCTGTTAACATGACAATTTTGTGGAAAAAAAAAAAATTTCATATTGCAAAGAATTGAGGGGGAAAAAAATTACAACTTCAAAAAATTCACCATGCCTCTTACTAAATACCTTGGAATGTCTACTTTCCAAAAAGGGGTCATTTGGGGGGTATTTGTACTTTCCTGGCTTGTTAGGGTCTCAAGAAATGAGATAGGCCGTCAGTACATCAGGTGTGATCAATATTCAGTGATTGGCACCGCAGCTTGTAGACTCTCTAACCTTCACAAAGACCAAATAATGTACACTAATGTGTTTGTTTTTTTTACCAAAGATATGTAGCAGTATAAATTTTGGCCAAAATGTATGAAGAAAAATTAGTCATTTGCAAAATTTTATAACAGAAACTAAGAAAAATTCATTTTTTTAAAAAAATGTTCTGTCTTTTTTTAATTATAGCGCAAAAAATAAAAAAACCCAGCGGTGAATAAATACCGCCAAAAGAAAGCTCTATTTGTGTGAAAAAAAGAACGCAAATTTCATATGGGTACAGTGTTGCATGACTGAGTAATTGTCATTCAAAATGTGAGAGCACTGAAAGATGAAAATTGGTCTGGTTGTTAAGGGGGTTTAAGTGCCCAGTGGTCAAGTGGTTAATATAGCTCATACTACAAATAAAAAAATAAAGGGGGGTAACGTGCAGTCCTGGAAGACTATAGAAATCAGAGTTACCTGTAAGCCTAGCTCCTACCCTAGGGTAGGACCACTGCATCCAAGGTTTTATTTTTTGTTTTCTTTCTTTCTATACTTTACAAGTATTAGCAATTCCATAGATATATTTAATATTGATTTATATTAAAACTAAGCGTATTTGTGGGTTCTTAGTGAATGTAATCAGCATACTATATCCATACTATACACTTTTTTTTCCATTTTACAATGAGCTAGGGAGAGTTATAACCCCATCAGTGTCCCATTGCGAAGAATTCCCTTCCACAGCCAAAGTGAGAGGAAATCCCTGCAAATAAAGGGTATTCCTTGGCAAACATCAGGTCACCAGTTTCCCCATTTGAAGATTCTCTATTACTTTTCTGGGGAAAACCCAAAATTTGGGTATTTTCTTTTTACTTTCGCTTTCTTTTTTTTTTTTTTTGAACAATAGATTTTTATTGAGTTTTTGTCACATTTACATAAAAGTGACATTCCAGATAGATAGCATTAAATTAATAACTTTAGGGTAAAGTAGTATTGTGAGATAGGTAGACATTGTTCATTACAGAGAAACAGTACACATTTAACATATAGATTTTATAGATTCATTATAGAACATTATAGGTAATAGAACAATGATTCCCTAGTGTTCGTGAAGAAAAGAAATCCAAAGGAAAAATGCTTTAGTAAGAAAAGGAATCTGCCACCCCTTTGGGAACACACTGTGGCAGGCACGACAAGTGTACAATATAATTACTAACACAGGTTGACTGGCATATATTAGGTTATGCTTAAACGTATACTTAACTAAAATACAGGGAATCAAGTGTAAAACATTACTAAAGCTAAGCAAAGCGAATATTAGTTGTGTAGTTGTTCTGGTCTGCAGTTTTCAAAGGATGCATTGAGTACATCTTGGTGTATATGTCAACAGAGGGGAGGTCTAGGTATAGAACCATTAAATGAGATAGGTGATGAACTGTTAGATAATTAACCATTAATTATGAGTTTTAATTTGGGTTAGTAATTGAGAGGGTTTTACAGAAGACAGCCATATGTTCCAATATTTTCGAAAGGTGTGGGTTTTCCTGTCTTTGTAAGCAAGCATTTCTCCATTCTACAGTTTGAGTTGACCATGGAAATAACCCCTTCAATTGTAGGAGTGGTTGTAGATTTCCATTTATTAGTTATAGCCAGTTGAGCAGCTACCAAAATATGGACTATCACCTTTCTTGAGGAGACGGGGAAGGAGGCTATTCCCAGGGTCAAGAGAGCTAGTTCTGAGGGGATAGAATAGGTGTCTATTGTTACTGAGATCAAAGAGGAGATTTCTTTCCAAAAGGGTTGTAATATTTTACACCCCCATAGTATATGGAAAAGGTTCCCATTGTGTTGGCATTCCCTCCAGCATAACGGGGATATTTTTGGGTCTATGTGGTGCAATCGCGATGGGGTGAGATAGTATCTGTGGAGAATTTTCTGGGCATTGTCCCAATGTTCTACAGAAGCTGAGGATTTGTTGTTGGCTTTAAGGGCAGATAACCACTGGGGCAATGAAAAATGTATTTTTAAATCTTCCTCCCATTTAAGCATCGTTGATGTTTTCTTGTGTACTTTGTGGTAGTTACAGTATTTGTAAAAGAATGAAATCCTTTTAATAGTCTTAGAGTTTTGACTCATAAGGAAGTTCAAAATTGGAGCTGGGATTGGGATAGGCAAGGTGGGTGTTTTAGCTTGGAAGTTTTTAATTGGGTGTAATCTGAAGGCCTCCAGAGCTGTGAGTTTTGACCCTAAGTCTGGGGGAAAGTGAATTCCCTGCATTTTCCACTGTTGTGATGTAAAACCAGGGATTAGGTAGTTGTAGGCAGCTAGCGGGACTTTGAGAGGAAATAGTTGTTCTACAAATTTAGTTCTAATGAATGAGGACCATACAGAAACTGTAGCTTGTATATTAGGGAAGGGAGGGACAATCGGACTGTAGCAAAGGCTTGAGGCTATTATTAGTGCTGGTAGTAATTCCCTGGTGTAATTTCTCTATTTGTGACCAGAGGTAGTTTTCTTGGGACGAAAATCAATATCTCAACTGGGCTAAGATTGCTGCTTGGTAGTATGCCTGGGTGTTCGGGAGGCCAGAGCCCCCTACTTGCCTTTTTCGGGGCAGAGCGGCCAGGGCCATCCTGGGTTTTTTTCTATCCCAGATGAATTTTCTTAGGCTTGCGTTCAAGTTAGCAAAGAATTTAGGGGGGATGGGTATGGGAAGGGTCTAAATGCGTATATTAATTTCGGGAGCACTTGCATCTGATATGCGGCAATGCGACCCATGCAGGATAGGTGGACTTTGCGAATCTGCATGAGTTCTTCCTCTATCTGTGCATCTATCTATCTAGCAATGGAGGAAAGTTGCAGTTATAAAGGTTGGAGGAGGGCGAAGTCAATTGGATTCCTAGATAGGTAATTGATGGTGCATCCCAGTTGCAGGGAAAAATTGCTGTAATCTTATCAAGTTTAGACTTAGGGATATTTACCGGGAGAGCAAAAGCATTTGCTTGTATTGAACTTGTAAAGGGATACTTGCCCGTATCTAGCTAGTAGAGTTTGGACAGCAGGAATTGATGTTTCGGGAGAGGTTAGGGATAGTATAATATCGTCTGCAGAGAGTCCTAGTTTATGGTCTGAGGGACCTACTTTAATTCTCTGAATAGCATTGCTAGCTCTAATATGTTCCGCCATGGGTTCTATAGCCAAGGAAAATATGATCGGGGAAAGGGGGCATCCGTGGCGAGTTCCATTAGATAAGGAAAAGGGGTCATATAGCATCCCTGAAGTAAAGACTTGTGCCGAGGGGTCAGAGTACAAGGACATAATGGATGTATGGATTGGTCCCAGCACCCCATATTTGGATAATGTTTTAGAAAGATAACCCCAGTGGACCCTATCAAAGGCCTATTCGGCATCAAGTGCCAAAAAGATAGGGGTCCTTTCCTGGTTTCGGGATAGTTATTATAATTCACTTAAGCATTTCTTTTGGGAATGAAACTGTTTTTGCAATATTACAAATTTCAGTAAGTTTAAAGGCCAGAATAGAGGAAAATGCTTTGAATTATTCCGCCGAGAATCTGTCTACTCCTGGCGATTTATTTAAGGGTAGGGACTTGATTACAGCCATTATTTCTTCCCTGACAAGCCTCCTCTGTTATTGATGGAAGGTGAATTTCATCTAAAAATTTGTCAATTACCACTTCATTAGGTTGGGGTGTGGTAATATCTTTTAAGTTATACGGGAACTTATAATATTCCCTAAAGACATTGGCAATGTCCTTAGGGTTTCGAGAGGTAACTCCTGTGGCGTGGTAGTTTATCATTACAATGTTCCATCTAGTTTGGCGCTTTTTAAGCTGGGAGGCTAATAATTTCCCCGCTCTGTTATTTTGGGAACACCACGTAAGTTTGAGCCGTTTGAAGTATAGATCTAGAGTGTCATCTGCAGTTCTTCGAGCGTTGCTTAGTTTGCTTAGAAGAGAGGGGTCGGCTGGTCAGGATTTTTGGTGCGAAGTTTCTAGATCAACTATGGTCTAGTATAGGTGTATTATGTTGGACGTTTTTTCTTTCTCTCCCGAGATGCCAGTTGGATCAACTGTACTCTGGCTAACGCTTTATGTGCACACCAGACTGTCATAGGGGAGCATTGCCAATTCATGTTGAGGTCAAAAAATTCCTCTAGTTTCTTACCGATCTGACCATGCGATGCTATGTATTTGTGCTTTGGTGACCTTTTGTAGTGTGAATTTGTCGGTGTGGAAAAAGTCTATCCTTGAGTAGGTTAAATCCCTCTCAGTAGTACTGAGGCACCCCCATGGATCGTACAGATCTTCGCTCAAGCAGTAAGGAGCAAGATCCTGTCTGTTTCTCAGCCCCACCGAGGAGGAGTCCATAGTAGAGTTCATAACCATATTGAAATCGCCACATATAATCAAGCTGCCTTTCTGTATCTTCCTCGTGGACTTTAGAACCTGGACGTAAAAATTTTAAAGGTTTCTTATTGGGTGCATACACATTAATTAACCTATATATAATATTGTAAATCTCAGCCACAATTATAATGTACCTTCCTCCACTATCTACCACTTTGATCATTAGCTTAAAGGTAACAGTGTTTCTGAACACTACCAGAACCCCATTCTTCTTCTTAATGTCGTTAGATGTGAAAATGTACAGGAATTTCTGGTGGGTGCACTTAGGTGCTTTAGAGTCCATAAAGTGGGTTTCCTGTACACTCAGTATGTCACAGTTCTGTTCTAATGCAGTCTTCCATAGGACGCTGCGCTTAAATGGGCTGTTGAGGTCTCTCACATTTAGAGTCATTAGTTTAAGGGACATTCCATTGTAAGAAGTTGAACGGTTGCCAGTTAATGGTTCAAACAGGGTTGATATCCATTGCTAGTTGGAAACTTATTTTACCGAATTCATGGTATGAAGTGCTGTGGAGACCAGGATTGAACATAATCCAAAAAGGAAGGAACATTTGGTTTTTGTAGATAACTAAAAACTTGAGAAATGTCTAACAAAAAAGAAAAGTCAGGAAAAGGATGCAAGAACTTCCTGCAACACCTGTGGGGAAAACAAAGTATTATTCTTAGCCGGACACCAGGAATCAATCTCATGGCCATATTGTTATGGCGTGAGAGGCGCCGAGGGTTGTAACTTTCTGTAGAAATAGGCAATGAATACGGGTATTGTGGATCACCATTCATTTATGCGATTTGCCAGACTTGGCAGTGCGGTTGTGATGTGACCTTTGGGGTAAGGCCTCAGCAGGCGGAGCATTGTTGTCTTGGGGCAATAAACCCCATTTGCGGAGCAGATCCAAGCCTTTTTAAGTGAGGAAATGGTGTGCGACGTTTGATTAATCTCCACTGTTATCTTGGCTGGGAATCCCCATTTATAAAGGATCTTATCATTGCGTAGAATTTTTGTTATGGGTACTAGGTTATTTCTTGCTGCCATTGTAGCTTGGGATATGCCAGCGTAGAGGGAGACTCCAGCAAAGGGATCAGGTAGAGTGGGATACATCCTAGAGAATCTCATAAACTGGTACTTTACGTGGAAAAAATGGATCCGAGCTATCAATTCTCAGAGCGATTCTCCTATGCTGCCATCCGCTCTGGCTGCCGGCTCCGCCCCCCTTAACTCTCCCTTTTAATGGTGATGATAAAAAGGACTAAAAGAGTGAGAATCTCCTTAATGAGGGCACAGGCAGCAATATAAACTGCCAAACGTTCTAATCCCTCTATCCAAACCTAAAAAGTTTTGCCTTTAGTTATACTTCAAGGATGTCAGCCAGGACCACAGCAGACCTGTTGAGATTTGATTGAGCTCTACACCACCATAGTGATGGCTACGAGCAATCTGCTCCAGCCGGTATCATGGGTCCTCATTGGCCGGATTGATAGCAGTGGAGCCATTGGCTGTTTGTGTGAATACACGCAAACAGCAGGACACGGGAGCGCACCCGCACATGTGACCCCAGGGAAGCTTTCCCTGACAGGTCACTCGATGCTGAGGAGGTCCCAGGAGCGCCGATGGAGGACCCCAGAAGAGGAGGTTCAGGGCCAATCTGTGCAAAACCACTGCACAGAAGAGGCAAGTATGACATGTTGGTTATGTTAAAGAGAAAAAAAATGAAGCCTTACAATCACTTTAACCACTTGCCGACCGCCAACCGCAGGTTGACGGGGACAAAGTGGTGCGATATCGCAAATCGCCATCATCTGACGGCGGCTGCGAGATCGCGCACTGTGAGCGTGCGCACGCCGCCAGAGGCGCGCCCGCGCGCTCACTGTGTTCGGGGAGGGCCAGGGAGCGGGTGCGGCGGCTTCGATTGCCGCCGGCTACCCGCGATGCCCCCCCCCCCGGAGTGAAAGAACGGAGGTCCGTGTAAATAAACACGGACCTCCGTTCTGTGAGAGGGGGAAGGGCTGTGATCACAGCCTTCCTCTACACGGAAGCTGTGATCGCTTCCCTTCCCCAGCTAGGGCAGTCCCCCCCCCAGTTAGAACACGCCCAGGGAACACAGTTAACCCTTAGAGCGCACCCTGCAGGTTAACCCCTTCACTGCCAATGGCATTTACACAGTAATCAGTGCATTTTTATAGCACTGATCACTGTATAAATGCCAATGGTCCCAAAAAAGTTTAAAAATGGTCCCACATGTCCGCCCAAATATCGCAGTACTGCTAAAAATCGCAGATCGCTGTCATTACTAATAAAAAATAAATAAATAAATAAAAACCCCAAAAAGGAATTATCATCCGTAAACGCAGGCACTTTTGCGCAAACCAATCAATAAACGCCGATTGCGATCTTTTTTTATCGCAAATATGAGGAAGAATATAAATCGGCCAAAAACGGTGAAAAAAAATGTTTTTTGTATTTTTTTTTTTTTTTGGATTTGTATTTTAGCAAAAAGTAAGAAATTTGGGTTTTTTTGCAAAATCGTCGCTCTTCTTTTGTTTATAGCGGCGATCAGAAATGATGCAGCGATGATCAAATACCACCAAAAGAAAGCTCTGTTTGTGGGAAAAAAGGATGCAAATTTTTTTTTCGGGTACAAGGTCGCACGACCGCGCAATTGTCAGTTAAAGCAACGCAGCGCCGAATCGCAAAAAGGGCTCTGGTCCTAAAGTGGGAAATCCTTCCGGGGCTGAAGTGGTTAAGGGCAACCCAGCAGGCCCACCCCTGAGTAAACAATTACTTAGCTGCTGCAATAACCCCGGTATTAACCCCTTCTCGCCGGTAGGACGTCCATGGACGTCCTAGACTTTGAGGGGGGATATCTGAATGGTGCCAGCAGCTAGAGGCACCATTCAGATATCATTTTTTTCAGCTGGCGATTCTGCACACCCCAAGAACGATCATAGCGGCAGTTCAGCCGCTTGATCGTTCTTGTAGGCAGCGGGAGGGGACGTCCCCCCCCTCCCGCCGCCATTCGGTGCTTCTCCCGTGCCGCCCGTACGATCGGCGGCAGGGAGAAGAGATCCGTCGCCGCTGGATGCTTGTCAGGAAGATGACTGATGACCATCTGGTCACCAGTCATCTCTATGACCCTCGGAGGACCGGGCGCGATGTTATGACGTCACGCCCGGCCCGGCTTTTGTAAACAAAGCCGTGATCACGGCTGGAAAGGCTGGGATCGGAATTTTTTTTTCTGATCTCAGTCTTTCCAGCCTGCAGGAGAGATGTGAGGTCATACTGACCCCACATCTGTCCATAAAGAGTACCTGTCACGCACCATTCCTATTACAAGGGATGTTTACATTCCTTGTAATAGGAATAAAAGTGATCAAAAAAAAAAAAATTAAAGAAACAGTGTAAAAATAAAAAAATAAAAGTAAAATGAATAATAACAAAAAAAAAAAAATTAAAGTCCCCCCGTCCCCGCGAGCTCGCACGCAGAAGCGAACGCATACGTAAGCCCCGCCCACATATGTAACCGGTGTTCAAACCACACATGTGAGG
>BLSH010262742.1:4350210-4367332 GCA_018402905.1 Glandirana rugosa
GTAAAGTCAATGTAGATTGGATGCAGTAAAAGCATGTTTACCTAAAGCAGTTTGGGAGTACTTTACACCAGCCCCTCTTTATCTTGACTAACATATTTAATGGAGTACCAATTTAAAGATAACACAGATAATTTTTTCCCACAAATAGAGCTTTTTTTTGGTGGTATTTGATCACCTCTGCGGTTTTTATTTTTTGCGATATAATTGAAACCTGACCGAAAATTTTGAAAAAAAGAAGACATGTTCTACTTTTTAGTAAAAAAAATACAACAAAATTCAATTTTAGTAAAATTTTTGCCAAAATGAATTCAGCCACATGTCCCAGGTAAAAAAAAAAAAAAAGTCATTAAGCACATATTTATTCGTTTGCGCAACAGTAGTGTCTACAAACTAGGGTACATTTTCTGGAATTTACAGCTTTTAGGTTATGACTGCCAGCTCATTTCTTGAGGCACTATAATGGAAAGGTAGTACAACCCCCCACCCCCCAATGACCCCATTTTGGAAAGTAGACACTCCAAGGAATTTGCCAGGAGGCATGTTGAGCCCGTTGAATATTTTATTTTTGAAAAATGACAAAAAAAACCCAAAAACACAAAGTTGTAACTGAAATGATATATTGCTCACACATGCCATGGGTATATGTGAAATTACACCGCAAAAAACATTCTGCTGCTTCTCCTGAGTACGGGGATACCACGTGTGAGACTTTTTGGGAGCCTAGCTGCATACAGGACCCCAAAAACCAATCACTGCCTTCAGAATTTCTAAGGGCATAAACTTTTGATTTCATTCCACATTACCTATCACAGTTTCGGAGGCCATGAAATGCCAATATAGCACAGAACACCCCAAATGACCCCATTTTGGAAAGTAGACACCCCAAGCTATTTGCTGAGTCCATGGAATATTTTATATTTTGCCACAAGTTTCGGGAAGATTACTTTTTTTTTTTCACAAAGTTGTCACTAACTGATATTCTGTTCAAACATGCCATGGGTATATGTGAAAATAAACCCCAAAATATATTCTGCTGCTTCCCCTGAGTACGGGAATACTATGTGTGAGAAATTTTGGCAGTCTAGCCACGTACAGGACGCGGAAAACAAATCACCGCCTTCAGGCTTTCTAAGGGCGTAAATTTTTTATTTCACTACTGACTACCTATCGCAGTTACAGAGGCCATGAAATGCCAAGATACCACAACCCCCTCCCCCAAATGACCCTGCTTTGAAAAGCAGACACCCCAAGCTATTTGCTGAGAGGCATTGAGTATTTTGCAGGTCTCGCTTTTTGTCACAAAGTTTTGAAAATTAAAAAAAATAAAAATACATTTTCCTTTTTTCTTCAATTTCCAAAAATATTGTGCTGCAAAATACTCACCATGACTCTTAGCAAATACCTTGGGGTGTCTTTCCAAAATGGGGTCATTTGGGGGGGGGGGTGTGCTACCTTGACATTTCAGGGCCTCTGAAACTGATAGGTAGTGAGTAAAATCACCATTAATCCCTTAGAAAGCCTGAAGGCAGTAATTGATTTTTGGGGTCCTGTACGTGGCTAGGCTCCCAAAAAGTTCCACACATGTGGTATCCCCATACTTAGGAGCAACAGAATGTATTTTGGGGTGTAATTCCACATATACCCATGGCATGTTCCAGCAATACATCATTTAGTGACAACTGTGTAAAAAATAAAAAAAATAAAAAAAATGTTTCCAGAAACTTGAGGCAAAATATAAAATATTCCATGAACTCAACATGCCTCTCAGCAAATATATTGGGGTGTCTACTTTCCAAAATGGGGTCGGTTGGGGGGGTTGCTATCTGGGCATTTCATGGCCTCCGAAGCTATGATAAGTAGTGAGTAGTGAAATCAGTAATTTTCACCCTTAGAAATCCTGAAGGCGGTGATTGGTTTTCGGGGTCCTGTACGCAGCTAAACTGCCAAAAAGTCTCACACATGTGGTATACCCATACTCAGGAGAAGCAGAATGTATTTTGGGGTGTAATTCCACACATACCCATGGCATGTGTAAGCAATATATTATTTCCGTGACAACTTTGTATTGTTTTTTTTTTTCATTTTTAAATCACTTGTGACAAATAAAAAAAATATTCCATGGACTCAACCTGCCTCTCAGCAAATAGTTTGGGGTGTCTACTTTCCAAAATGGGATCATTGGGGGGGGGAGAGGGGAGAGAGAGAGAGTTTGAACTGTCCTGGCATTTTATGCCCGACATCACCCACTCTTGAACCACAAAGTCCTTTCTGGCGCTTTGTTCACAACAAAAAATTGTTTTTTGCTAGAAAACTACTTTGAACCCCCAAACATTATATTGTTTTTTAAAGCATAGGCCCTACAGATTAAAATGGTGGGTGTTGCAATTTTTTGCGCAGCGATTTTTTAAAAACGCAATTTTTGGGGGAAAAAAACACTTTTTTTTAATTTTAATGGCCAAAACACACTATATTGCCCAAATGTGTCATGTTTTTGATTTTATATTTACACTGTCCCTTTCATTTTTCTTAATTTAACATTTTTATTGTTATCACAGGGAATTTAAAATCTCCTATGATAGCAATATGTAGTAACAGGCACTCTTTTTTTGAAAAATTTAGGGTCTAGATCTTTCCTCGGCCCTTGAAGCATCTGACCACACCAAGATCGGTGTGATAAGTGTGATAAGATGCTTTCCCAATTTAGCAATGGTGCTGTTTATATCCGGTGAAACTGAAGTCATGAAATTGTCGTAGCTCCCTGTTTCTTAGGCCATAGGATTGATTGGAGTCATTCTAGTTTTTGATCAGCTCTATGGTCAGCTGGCGGAACCACTGGCTGCATTCTCACGTTCCCCGGTGGGACAGGAGAGCCTGAGAAAACCATGGAAGACGGCGGGGGGGAGAGACTTTCCCCCCACTGCTTGTAAAAGCAGTCTAGCGGCTAATTGCCCGCTAGGATTGCTTTTACATGAAAGCAGACCATGGACTGAAAAGAACAATACCAAGATGATACCTATACCTGCATCTTTCCTATATAACCAAAGGCCAGCAACATACTAGTACGTCGCTGGTCCTTGTTGGCCATACGTTTTTTTTTTTTTCATGCAGCCTGTGGATTATATGAAAAAAAAGAATCAATCGGTGGGTATGCCCACCATTAGAAAAACCCCTAAATCCACCCACTTCTAATGATGAGCATAGCACCATTCTAATAATATATGCCGGAGCATAGGGGCAAGCACCCCTACGTCCACCCCCTGCCCTATGCTCCGGCATATTTTTTTTGTTTTTTTTTTCAACTGTGATGGTGAAATCACCTCCTAAAGTGCTGGAGTCGCTGATTTATGTATGGTGGGAGCAAACGCTGCTGCTGTCAAGATAAGTAAATCAGTGCTGCAGCTGAATGGCGTACCTGAAAAGCAAAAAACTATTAACACAGTAAACAGAAACGTCTAAAAAAAATGACATACCTGCAAAGAAAACATGATAAAAAAACTAACAATAGAGAGAGAACAATAGAGAGAATAGAGAGAAGAAAATAGAGAAAAAAGAACAAAAATCTGACAACGGTTTTTGGCTTTTTTTATTCCATTTTTTATAACATTTTTTATTTTTTTGTGGTTTCAATACTTTTTTTTTTTTGGTACACTTTTTTTTTGTAAAAGTAAAGGTTCCAGGTTCGGGTCTCTCAAAATGCGGTGGCATTTTTGGAGATCCCATGAACGTGTGCCCTATACCTGTGTAGTGCAGTGCCACTAATACTCAACTAGTGTGTGGTAGCGTTGGAAACATTCACGATGCAAAGACCAGGCGGGTCAGGAAAGGAAGGACATTAATATCAGGTGTCACGCCGTCATCTGCAGACACAAGATCTTCTTTGGGGTGCTCGTTGGGTAGGGATACCAGGGACAACAAGCGGAAAATGCCGCTCATGGAGCCAGCTCACTGCATTTGGATTGGGAAGTTTGTGTGCAGCACCATCTGGAAACAGAAGGGCTGTGACGATCTCTTCCTGGAATTTAAGAAGAGATCCAGTCCGTCCTGATGGTTTATATAACACATAAGCGTTCAGCAGAGCCAATTGGAATAAATATACAGACACTTTTTTTGTACCAACGTCTGGCCTTACGGGCAATTAATTATGGCGCCAATAACGGTCCTTGAGGTCCACCACTCCCATATTTAAGTTGTAGTCGTGGACACAGAGGGGCTTCTCTACAACACCAGTCGCCGTTTGAATTTGGACTGCTGTGTCTGCGTGAAGGGAGGACAGAACGAAAACATTCAGTTTTTTCCTCCACTTCACAGCGCGCAAATATTACATTTGAAGCAGACTCTCTCCCCCTAAGTCAGGATTCTACAAGCCATTGGGGGAAGCAGCAGCGATTAGATCGCATGGTGCCACATGCGCCAATTCCGCGATCAAAAAGGGGACTTAAAAGCGGCACGTTTGTGTAATAATTGTCCACATACAAATGGTACCCCTTTCCGAATAAAGGTTACACCAAGTTCCAAACAATCTTGCCGGCACTCCCTGTGTAGTCCGGGCAGTTGGGGGGCTCCATGTGACTATCTTTACCCTCGTAAACCATAAAACTACGTATAATCTGTGGCCCTGTCACAAAGCTTATACATCTTGACCATGTCAAGCACGCTTGCTGGGGAGAAACTGTTTGAAAGCAAGACAGCCAGAAAATCTAATCAGGGACTCTTCTACACAGACAACTTGATCGGGAATAAACAAGGCTGCCAATTGTTGGTTGAAGTGGTTTACGAGGGGCCGAATTTTGTGGAGCTGATCACATTTCAGGGTCACCCCAAGAACGACAGAGTTCATGGTCATTAAAATGCATGAATTGCAAGATCTGCTTGTATTGTGTCCTGGTCATGAAAGCAGAAAACACGGGCATGTGGTGAACTGGGTCAGTGGACCAATATGACTCTCCCTCCTGAATGGCTAAGACACAGCAGGGGCGTCATTGGCTGCCGCTATCAAACTCATTTAGCCAATCATAAGAGAAAGGGGTGGGGCCGAACCACAGCTCCGTGTCTGAATGGACACATGGAGCTGCAGCTTGGCTCAGTTGCCCCCATAGCAAGCTGCTTGTTGTGGGGGCAGTCAACAGAAGGGAGGGAGGGGCCAGGAGCTCCAACCAGGAACCCGAGAAAAGGAGGATCTGGGTTGCTCTGTGCAAAACCACTGCACAGGGTAGGCAAGTATAACATGTTTGTTATTTTAACAGAAAAAAAAAGAGACTTTACAATCACTTTAATTTTTCAGAGTTTTCTTACATTCTTACATTTCTCTATACAGCATGCACATGCAAGGAAATGGAACATGACAACAGTAGGAGAGGAAACAGCAAGAAGGGAAATAAGCTCCATAGTCTGCTACTGCACTTTTTTCATTGTCTGTTTACAGTCTGGGGTCAGGTAAGTGACCAAGCCAGAATGGTTACCTACTGTGTAGAAAAATCAGCTTATCCCCCTAGCTCTGCTATTTGAAAGGACTTTGTAAACCTTAAGTAGGGTACACACTATAATTAAAGTAGAAAAATTCTGTACAATGCACGATCATTAGATTTTCGTATTGTGTCTACAAAACTTTCGACATCCGATTCAAACTTTCCAAAAGAATATTTCCAAAGGGACAAACGTCAATATTTTTCTTGTACATGAATAGAACAAACGATTTTCTTTTAATGAGTACTCTTTTTAGACGGTTTTTACTGTGCATGATCAGAAATCATATAAAACAAACATATAACATTTATAGTGTGCACCCACTTTTAAGACTCGTAGGAAAGAAAGGCATCTTTCTATGCCAGTAAAGCAGCTCACATATTTGTTTCAGCTGTGTATTAAGCTGGAGTTAAGCTTTAGGATTCTCTGAGAAATTAGATGATAGGTATGAATAGGTATGCCCATGACTAATTTCATATCTGTTGGAAAACCTAGTGTTTTGATTAGGGTGTTCCTCAAACATAATAGTGGCAGCAGTCGGCGAGCACACAAGTATGCATACTCATGTGACACGTTTGTCCATGTAAAAAAATCTTTTGCAACTGTTGCAGATTCTTTTTCTGTCTTTTGGCTTATTTTGTCCATTTTCAAAATTGTTTGCATTGCATAGAAAAAAATAGGTATAACCAGATCAATTGGTAAAGTCTGCAAACACAAATTCTGAAGGCAAATGGTTCTACAGATAGGTACAACTGATATTTCATGGATAAAATTCTGGGGATACTGAAAAACAGAAGAATCTGTCTTTCAAGAAAAGGGTCATTTAAATAGCATAGCTTAGTGAAAGCCCTCATTCAGACTGTTGGGTCACGTGCAAATCGTGACATGTGAGACATGTACAGGATAAAAGGCTTACACTGAAAGAGGCATGTTATTGATGTTTACTTTTAATCTTGCAAGTACTCTTCTCACTCCATGAAGACAGTGATGTGAACAGGGAAACAGACAGACCATGAGTATTGACTGAAAATATATGTGTATAATATGGGATAAAGGAGTGGTGAGAAGAATTAGAAAAATCTATTAGCTTAGCTACTTTTTATTGGAAATTCAAATTTAGTTCATTTACTAGAAATCTACATGGAAAATGAAGGATGTGCTTGCTAGATAATATAATGAAAAACTGGAAGTTCATAACATTAAATCGATCCAATCTATGCAGCTGTTTGCCAACTAAATGAAAGCCTGTTGTATTCTCATTATTAGAACATCCCATTGGCATTTGTTATGTATATAATGTGAAAGACACAGTAATAATATACGCAATAAAATATTTAATTTTTGTTAATATAAATTTAACCATGACCATATACTATAAAATGAAACAAGGAAAAATTATTGTGCTTTTCCTGAAAGTAGCGAATGCGCTACTTTGCAGACCTCAGGGAAATGCAAAATGGGTACCAGAAAATAGGAAACATAATCAGCGGTTTTGGTTTGATTACAGTATTTGTGTATTTCCACAATTGAAGTGGAACTCCAGTAAAAAAGACATAATATAGAAAGATCATACTTTCTTTGAGGTTTATTGTGATTTGAGTTTTTGTAGGGGAGAGCTCCCCAAACTTCCTGCCTAGATGAACATACAGGCATAAGAAACTCAGCAGTAAAAAAACTTAAAATATCTATCACAAACATGTAAATAGAAAAAACAAAAAACACACACACTTTGGCTTTAGATTCCTTTTCAGATGAGAGTAAAGTTTTGAATAGGCTTAAAACCACATAGACCCTTAAGTTGTGTTTTTCTTGGAAACCTGAGGATTTACACTCTGAAGTCTCCCAAAAAGAACAAGAGGGGACACTGTCCCACTTTTTTGCATGACGCCCATGGACTATTTTATCGTCCATCAGCACCAGCATTTACCAGCTCATTCTACATCCAAGATGGAGTTGGTGCCTTCTGCCTCTAATGCAGACCACAATCAGAGAGAGAACAGCTTACCTTGTACCACCACTTGGTATGTGCCTCCACAACTCCTGAAGGGTTCCCCATAGTGGAGGGAGACCAGGGACACCTGACTGCAGATGGACAAGGGCAGGACTCTACAAGCACTTTATAATGATATTTATGGCAATGGTTTGTTTCCCCCATGCGTTTTCTACATTGCAATTACCGTAGTTGCTATCCTACTAAGCACTCCAATTAAGGCCCCCAAGTCTTGTGCACTTAATCAATCCTCAATTTAGAGATGCTTATAATAAAGAAAAATTTCCCCAGTTATAAATTCCCCCTTCCTGTTTAGTTTCAACTCCTTAAGGCCAGCGGACACACAAGCCCTCTTACTTTAACCTCATCTCCCACACCTTTTTCTAGCCCAACTACCACTTCATGTGCTCCTCTCCACATTCCCACATGTCTAAACACTCAAATTTCTACGTTCCCATTTTTTTAACCATATCCACTTTATTCTCACCTTCATCTTGTGTTCTCTCACTACTCTCACTCCTCCAGGTACCTGGCTCCTCACCCTCTGAAACTACTGAACTGCCTTGTCCTGGAATGCCCTAGGCTTGAATTGCCCCAAAAACAACTTTTGAGGTTTTTGCGGAAAATGTAGAGACTGAACATAAATAGCTTTTTTGCAGGAAACACCCTTTTGTACACATTAAAAATCACCATTTCCCTGCAGTTTATCTTAAACCCTGAGTCTAAAGGGAATACGTTCCCTCTGACCAGGATGATTCCCTGGCAATTTATGGTCTCTAAATCTGCATTGGAAGGCAAAATACTCCTAGTTAAGGTAATTTTTTTAAAGTATTAATTTCCTCCTGACCAAACTTCCTAGATTTCCTCTAATCCTTGGAGTGGACTTCAATTTTGTCATAGGCCTTCTGAGGGCCATCCAAAGGGCAAATTAAATTTCTCCCTCTGTCCATCACAAATCGAATTTTTCCCTTTCTGTCAAGCATGACATCAAACTATGACCACCAACTGAAGGACATATGAAGAATCCTCAACCCCTGTGGAAGAGAGATTACAAACATTTCAACCATGTATAGCAGCTACTCCAGAAGGGATTTCTTTTTTGAACATGTTCCCCATCCCCAAATTACCTTACATTGGATCCATTGCCTATTTTGACCACACCCATCATTCAACGCCTAGTAGGGAGAGTTCCTGAAACGACTTCTAGTGGAAACTTAATAAAGGTCTGCTCCAATCCCCTGAGATCAAAGCTGATTTAGTCAGGGAATTGGATTCTGACAACCCACTTTTCACCTGGGTAGCCTACAAATGCTATATCAGAAGTATATATATTACCATAGCCACAGGGCCAAAAAGTCCAGAGAAGAGATGACTAAGGCAGGCCATAGACCGTGCAAATTTTCACGACTACCCCATCAACACAGACAGTGCTGACAGGGGAATCCCTCCTGCCAAGACATTGTATACTCCCGGCAGGAAGGAGACCAGTGATAATTGCTAGCGGCTATAGAGGCCGTTAACGATAATCACAACTAAAATCTGGCAGGTTGGTTGTACCCAAGTTGATTGATCAACTTGGTACATTCAGCCTGCTCATACAACGGCTCTTATATCGGCCAGTTCCTGCTAAACCAGCCAAGATTCAAACTGTCTATAGCCAGACTAATTCCTTCCACAATGTCACCAGTTAAAATCTAAAACAAACATAAGTTTAAAACAAATTAAGTCAGAACTGGCTTCCAACCGCTTCACCTCATACAGAGAATAGTCCATCCTGATTAAGCTTGCTTTATTCCCCTAAATCCAGGGAAAATCCCAATAATCAGAACACTAAACTTGATAGAAAAGGCCCAGTTGCAGGTCATCATTATATACTCCTTTTATCGGCAGATGCTGAAAAGGCCTTTGACTAAATAGATTGAGACTTTGTGGACATTAATTTAAAAATAACCCTTTCCCCCTCCCCGATGCCTGGAAACAGTTTCACCCATAGAGACTTTCAAAATCCTCAGGGGGGAATACTTTTTAGTGGGCCAGATGGTGTTAGCATGTAGATGGCTGATGAGAGATGATGGGGAAACAGCTACAGTTTTGGAGGCAGCATTGATGGGTTCATATGAGGGCCTACATCTGTTGTTCGAGGGAACCCCAGGGGTACCTGGCACCAACCGGCTCTATAAAGGTTACGGTCAAGGATTGGGACAAGATGCAAAGTATCATGCAGCCTAAGGGAACTGGGTACCCCTTCAACCCCACTCTGGTATAACCCCTGCTTGCCTCATTTTGACGCTATCCCTGATCCAATAGTGTGGGCAGATAAGGGGATTAAACAGCTTAAAGATATTGTAGGGAATGGGCAGTTGCTTAATTTGATGCAGTTAAGTCCAAATTCCAGCTCCCGAATTGCCTTTATTTACAACTACAGCATGAATGCAGGTCCCAAGTTGGCACAGCTAACACACAGGATCAATCTTCAGATCTAGAGAGGTTGCTGGAGTCACTCACAAAAACATTGTCTGAGGTGTAAAAATAATTATTTATGGTCAGGCCCAAACCCCTTGAGAAATGTAGAGAGCGGTGGGCAGGAGTTATATCAAAATTTCAACGGGTTGATTGGGACAATATGTGGGATAGCCCTTTTCGTCACGTGGTGTCAGCTAGGTATGAAATATATATATATATATACACTAGCAATAATATAAAACAATCAACACTGACAAATCATAAAACAATTACATACCAGCATGTGAAAAATACATCAGTGTATATTAATAACAAAGTGTTTAAAAAATAAATATAAACACATTTGAACTGTGTGTTACCACAGAAAGAAAGTGCTTAGTGCAGAAAAACTTTCAAGATATCCCGAATTGATACAAAACAGAAACATACAAAATCTTCAATAAAGTCCATAATGTGTAATCAAACGATCCAAAAAAGTGTTTAAAAAAAATGTGTTAATTCTATACACGCAACCCGGTGCAGTCCTTCACCATCTGTTCTAAATGGACTCACCAGATACTATGGCTGGTCAAGTTATAAACCAGCAAAGGCACTTTGTGTTATATCCCAAGCAGATTGACTCTCCACTCCGCTCCTGGCATGCCCTCTTGTCAATCCATCTCCCGAGTAGAATCACAGTGAATGGAGTTTTTACAGAGAAGGAAGAAAGAGCTTCATAGTGTGATACCGTTAACATAGTAACACAGTTAGTGAGGTTTAAAAAAGGCACTAGTCCATCAAGTCCAACCTAGGTGTCTGCTTTTAGGTCACTATTACATTGTATATTCCTCAATGTTGTGGTCCCTTATGTGCACATCTAATAGTTTTTTTTAATTATCTATACTCCCAGCATATATACTCCCAGCAGAAACCACTGCTTGTGGAAGAGAATTCCACATCCTTACTGCTCTTACCGCAAAGAACCCTCTACGCAGTTTAAGGTTAAACCGCCTTTCTTTCAGTTTTAGTGAATGGCCGCGTGTACTCAATTGCGCTGAATAGTTTTGTCCCTATTGTGGGGTCACCAGTACAGTATTTGTACATTAAAATCATATCCCCTCTCAAGGGTCTCTTCTCCAGAGAGAATAAGTTCAGTGTTTGTAATCTTTCCTCATAACTAAGGTCCTCCAAACCCTTAAAATATATTTATTTAAAAATCTGGTACATACACTGACATTTTATGGAGCCGCGAGCACGATCTCGGAGACCCACAATGTTGTTAGCATCATAGCCCCGCTCTACTAGTTTCGTCATCCGGTGTCCTCACGGAGCGGTTTTATCTGCTGAGGCAATTTAGAGCAGATGGTGAAGGACTACACTGAGTGGCATGTATAGAAGACTTTTTTGGGAGCACTTTTTGGATCGTTGTTTGATTACACATTATGGACTTTGTTTATTGATGATTTTGTATGTTTCTTTATGTATCCATTCGGGATATTTTGAAAGTTCTTCTGCACCAAGCACTTTCTTACTGTGGTAACACACAGTTTAATTGTGTGTACACTTTGTTTTTAATATACACTATGAAAATGATCCATTTATCACGTATGTATTTTTTTTAGGCTATGTGACAGTGTTTATTGTTTTATATTATTGCTAGTGAGTATTTATGTTTTTATTTTTTATATTTAATACAAATATATTGGAACACAGGGGTTTATGCACACCAGATTGTGTGAATATAATAATTAGCGACATTCATATTTCTTTCTACCTTGTTCACTGATGATTCATTAGGTTGAGCGGCAGCAAATTTGTTTATATTCCCCTATCTTCCAAAAAAATCTTTAGTGCGAGTTTCTTCTGTTTGTTGTCAGCTAAGTATTGTCTCATTCAGTATAACATTTTGCATAGAATTCACTACACTCTAGCCAGGCTGGCTGCAATCTACTGTTTGGACCTGGCTCTTTGCTGGCATTGCTAGTATTCCCCTGCCAATTTTGAGCATGTGTTTTCACTGTCCCATGAATGTGCTCCGGGTTCTGGTTGCTTCATGGTACATGGAGTTAGGCTCTGAACAGCCTACCTCTATGCTTTAGTTGCTAGTACACATTGGTTGTTTGATGGTTGCTATAGCGATTAAAAAAAAAAAAATTCACGGGGGGCAGAGTGAAGTGAGCGCCACATAATGCGCAGGGCAAGAGGAGAGGCAGACGCGGACTGGATGTGATGCGGTAGGATGTTTGGGAGTTTTGGTTTTATTTGTATGAAGTCTGGCTTTATTATCTTAAATGTAAGTGTATAAGAAATATAATAAATTGATGACGGTTTACTACATTATGGGAGCCTGGTATTTTCACTTCCCCTGTGGAGAGCTATGAAGAATGGCCGCAAGAATTGCATGCGTGAGATTAAAGAAGCCATACACACATCCTGCATAATAAAGAGGAGTGATCTGGAAAGAAATCCCTGTGGATTGGAGGAGAGAATGGTACCCATCTAAAGAAGGAGAAATTCAAGATGTATTGGTTAATTCATGCGCCATTTATACATATTAGAGGTTAGAGCTCTGGGAGCCTATAAAAAGCATGTGGTGTTTTTCGCATTTTATGGTTTTAACCCACTGATGAAATGTGAAGGGTGCAATACATAAATTGGAACAATCTTGGAGATTTTGTGGACCCATAAAGAGAATAAGGACTATAATCACTAGCAATCACTGTGTATTGGATTTGTGATGAAATTTACTAGGAATATTAACTGAGCACTTTTTGTAGTTATTTATTGTGATCCTCATTTTAATCTGACCTATGAAGCAATGAGTTATGAATGACATAACTAGCACAACAATATGTTGCACTTTGTAGGGTTCTAAGAGCTATGGTCTAGGTGTTTCATCATCAGGCCATAAGGGCGAGAGGACAAGAGACAGCCCTGTCAGGTACCAGTGTATACATTTAAAGCAAGCGCCAAATTACCATTGACCCTGACTCTAGCTGAAGACAAGAAGTATAGCGAGATGATGCAGGAAATCATACAGGTGCCAAGACCTATCTGCCTGAGAGATAACTGAAGAAATTTCCAATTAACCAGATGAAATATCCAATAGCCAGAAGGCATAAGGGAATATTCTAAAGGCAGGCATAATCTGTCAAGAGAATGGTTGTTTTTGTTTAACTTTTTGATAAAGTGGAGTGGAGATGGAACGGAGAATTGAAGCTCTACTACCCAAGGTAAAACTGGAGGTGCATATGGATAATCTCTGATGGTATTCCGTTTTATGATAATACAGCAGAAGGAGAGGAGGAGGAGAGGAAAGAGGTGTCTTGCTGTATGCTCATCTATATATTGAACTATTTAAGACAGGTCATGTATATCTGGTCTGCGTTTAGAACACTGCCCATGAGGGTGAAGTTTATCAGGAAGGAGCAATTATTGTTATTGGACTGGTTTTATTTGCCACTTTGGATGAAGATTTATGAACATTATAAATACCACTTACTGTGTTTGGTGGAAGTGGTTCTCATAATAACTATGGTTATAGTAGTTATTATACAGTATGTGTAACAGTAAAAGATATGCATTGGAATTTATAGGTCAAGTCAACACCTTGAACTCGTGTTCTGCAAACCATTCCTGAATTCATCAGACCAGGCCACCTTCTTCCATTGCTCTATGGTCCAGTTCTGATGCACACTTGCCCATTGTAGGCATTTTTTGCCTGTGGACACGGGTCAGCATAGGTACCCTGACCGGACTGTGACTACACAATCCTAAACAGAAAAAAACGATCATGCATTGTGCATTCTAACACCTTTCTATCTGAGCCAACATGAACATTTTTAGAAATCTGAACTACAGTAGCTCTTCTTTTGGATCAGATTACACAGGTCAGCCTTTGCTCCTCACATGCACCAAAGCACTTTGGCTGCCCATGACCCAGTCGCTGGTTTCCCAGTTTCCCTTACGTGCAGTACTTTTGGTGGATCCTGACCAGTGCAGATTGGAAACATCCCACAAGAGCTGCGGTGCTGCAGATGCTCTGATCCATGTGCAGGGCACTCATAACTCATGCAAAACTAACTACTACACCTCCACTGTAATCCTCTGTAGGGACTGGAAATATCAGCAAGCATGGAATTTTTTCCCATAAAAGGAGCACACAGACACACATAAGTGAATATTGAAGAGCTGTACTCTGATTGAAATTGTCCAAATCCAGCAAACCATGTTTTTGATCAGTATTTGTATGACCAACATTCTATGCAGCCAATGCTTGATTCCAAAAACTATATATGTGTTTCACTATGCAAAGGGTGCCCATTTAACTAATTACAGTATTTTAGTGGCCTGGTCCAACCACTTTAATTTGGTGTCTTTCATAATCTTCTCTCCCAGTTTCATGAAACAAGACAGATCATTCACATCTTTGGTTTGTGTTCTTTTCAAATAGATAAAAAAAAAAGTTGATAACCTTGATAAAATTACTGTTTTCACTTCAGATTTTGTTTTTTTATAAAATATACGGGGTTCTACAGAATGTTCACAGTTGAATGAGTTACTTTTGAAATTCATTTAAAATGTTATATGATTGTTTACTGTTTCACTGTAAACCATAGAACCATATTATCACATTAAAAATATAATCTAGTACAATTTGTGCACAAAAGAAAGGGTCAAATGAGGTATTTCTGTCATCATAAACCACAAATTCATGAAAAAAGCAGCATAAAGTGTAGACTGTGCCTATTTATTCACTAGCTTACAAAAGTAGCAAGGGGGGTTCTCTGGTTTCAGCTTAATGGATAAAACATCACACATAGCACATCTTGACTTTCATACTAAGGCATGTGGGAACATAAAAACACTATTTACTTGATTGAAAGTGATGTGGGAGCCTTGTGTTTTAATTTAATCAGTCCCTGCCAGTGCAATGGATTTTGTCCTTCAGGAAAGCTTTCTTACTATAGTGTCACCTAATGACAAAAATGTGTGTTGGCCTGTTAAATGTTTGGCACAACACTTCATATAACACTTGGTTGTTTTGAGATTGAAAAAAAAACTAAAATAGGCAAATATAAAAAAAAAAACCTTTAAACACTTACTGCCCACCCACCGTCAAATGACGGAGCAGCATTGTGGCTCTCGTTCTGGGTGGATGTCATGACGGTGCACCAGAACGGCCGCGCTCACGTGCGGGGGGGGAGGCGCATCGTGGCGAACGCTGTCGCGATGTGCTGCTAAGACACGGTGTGACCCCGATCTCTGTAAAGAGCCGATGACGCTGCTCTTTAACCATGTGATTGGCTGTGTTCAATCACAGCCGGTCACATGTAAATGTGGAAGGGCCGGTAAGCGGGTCTCCTTAGACAGAGTGTGTAGCGAGTGGAGCCGATCATATGCAGGGGAGAACAGGGCAGGTAAACAGGGCATAAGTGCACTGATTACAGTAAAGTCCCAGCAGTGCTACCAATCAGTGCCTATGAGTGCCACCAATCAGTGACACAAATCAGTGCCCATTACTGGTGCCAATCAGTGCTGCCTTTTAGTGCCCATTAGTGCCTGCTCATCAGTGCACATCAGTGCCCATCAGTGATCACCAGTGCCACATATCAGTGTCACCCATCAGTGAGGCATAATAGTGCCTTATTGTCCATGCCCCAAGTGCCGCCTCACCAGTGCAGCTCATCAGTGCCCATCAGTGCAGCCTATCAGTGCCACCTCTTCAGTGCACATTAGTGCAGGAGAAAAAATACTTCTTTAGAAAAAGGTGGTTTTTTTTTTTCAAAATTTTCGGGGTTTTTTCCTTTTTTTTTTTCTCTTAAAATCCCACCATAAGAAAGCTCTATTTGTGCGAGGAAAATTATTAAAATTGCATATGGGTACAGTGGTGCATGACCGCGCAATTGTCATTCAAAGTGCAACAGCGCTGAAAGCTGAAAAATGGCCTGGGCAGGAAGAGGGTGAAAGTGTATTGAGGTGGTTAAGGGGGAGAGGGGGCTCAATAATTTAGCATTATAGTGCATGAACACCTGTCTTCTATAACAGATGGATGCGGTTTTAGCCTATATAAAACAGCAACATACGCCATATTATAATATACAGCTGAACTGCAGTATAAACTATTCACAGGATGCGATGGGGAATTCACCCACATTACCATTTACTGCTCTACCAAAAGAGAAAAAAAAATTTGCTCTAGGTATAATAAGTACACTACGTTTAATTTGCAGCAAGCCATGATTTTCTAAAACTGTCAAACGATTCAAATATCACTTTTCAGCCACAAAGGCAATATTACAGACATTCTGTTGATTTGATTGGCTCAATGCTTTTCACAGCATTTCCCCTTATCATAACACTCAGGTTGATTATGTAGTCCTAACAGAAAGATCCTTCCTCTTAACACCCCCACTTCTTGTGTCTAAAAAAAAAAAAAATAAAGGTATAGAAATGGTCTTTTGCAACGAAGCAATCGGCTAAGAAGCTACTAAATAATTTATGGAAGCCATTTATTATCAATCAACTGTATTTACTCTTTAAATCAGGACAACAGAAACTACCCAAATGACCCTGATCAAAAGTTTACATACCCCAGTTCTTAATACCGTGTATTGCCCCCTTTAACATCAATGACAGCTTTTAGTCTTTTGTGGTATTTGTGGATGAGGCTCTTTATCTTCTCAGATGGCAAAGCTGCCCATTCCTCTTGGCAAAAACCCATATCTTGAGTGCATTGCTAGTACTAAATCTATCCTGGTCTTGTGTCAAACTTTCCAAGTTTTCCAAAATGACCGTGCAATCCTCCACCCGTGAAGTAACCAAAATGCCTACTTACCAGACCTCTGTGATCACCATCACAGAGATCATCAGCGCTTGAGTGTAAGCAGGTATTCAACAAATCCAGGCAGTAAGGCCCATTCAACTCATGAAAGACCAGGGAGGCTCTCATCATGAAAAACGCTTAGGCATTTATTAAAATTGTTTAAAATTATTTAAAAGTTTAGGGTACAAACAAAGCATGCAGGGGATGCTCAGATCGCTCCTCCTGCATTCCAAAGAGCGGAAGTAATGTTCTGCGTCACGTTACCCAACGGCGTTTCGTCAAGCGTGCTAACGTCATCAGGGGTCACATGCCCTGGGAACGTCTCCTCCGATATTTATACACATACACAATCCACTCATAACACGCCAATCCCAAGTAATCTCAATGGATCAGTTTAAACC
>BLSH010262742.1:4372492-4390606 GCA_018402905.1 Glandirana rugosa
AATTTATTAAAATTTGTTAAAATTATTTACGGATTCGCAAAAAGTACTACTCTCGGAGGGACCAGAAAGTACTCAACTTACCCGGAATGACGGACCTAAACAACTTATGGACGAATGTGAGTTCGCGACTACTAGAGACACTACCACTAGTGTCTCCAGACCATTCATCCGTAAAACCAATGAAGTGCCCACCTCTTAACGTGCCAGTAAAACCTTTTGAACCTTTCAAACTGTGTTCTGGTCCTATCTAAATCATGATCGTTACGTGAGTTCTATACCCAAAAACGGTTCTCCTTACCCGTCGAAACGGTAGACTCTTCTATTAAAGCTGCCCATTCCTCTTGGCAAAAACCCATATCTTGAGTGCATTGCTAGTACTAAATCTATCCTGGTCTTGTGTCAAACTTTCCAAGTTTTCCAAAATGACCGTGCAATTCTCCACCCGTGAAGTAACCAAAATGCCTACTTACCAGACCTCTGTGATCACCATCACAGAGATCATCAGCGCTTGAGTGTAAGCAGGTATTCAACAAATCCAGGCAGTAAGGCCCATTCAACTCATGAAAGACCAGGGAGGCTCTCATCATGAAAAACGCTTAGGCATTTATTAAAATTGTTTAAAATTATTTAAAAGTTTAGGGTACAAACAAAGCATGCAGGGGATGCTCAGATCGCTCCTCCTGCATTCCAAAGAGCGGAAGTAATGTTCTGCGTCATGTTACCCAACGGCGTTTCGTCAAGCGTGCTAACGTCATCAGGGGTCACATGCCCTGGGAACATCTCCTCCGATATTTATACACATACACAATCCACTCATAACACGCCAATCCCAAGTAATCTCAATGGATCAGTTTAAACCTATTGGTCTGCCCGATGGGTCTTTTAGATTTGCCCTTCAGGGAGCAATGGGAGGACTAAAAATAAGATTTACAATTTACGAACATCTTTATAATCGGATCCCTTTCCATAGGAAAATGAAATAGCATGAAATAAGATGTTAGTAGTGTGATGAAAATTACATGGGAGGTCTTACATGTGATTAATTTTCTAATCTGATACTTTTTAACAGTACTAAAGGCTGTGAACGTATCAACCTTTCTTCTGTCTCTTTTAGATGTCTTACAAGCCTAACATTTTTTACAATAAAAAAAACCTTTAAGGTCCAAGAAGGTATTCTTTTTAGTAGGAGGATTATACACGTTGGGTGCTAGTTTATTTCTTAGATTAGGTGCCCTTCTATAGAGGAATCTTGGGCGAAAATGTAATAGCCTAGCAAGGGTTTGTCCCTTCTCAATATGGGCCAATGTTTTTTGATAATACATTCCAGAGTCCTGTATCCACGTCCAAATTTCGTGATAAAGGCCACCTGTTCCAATTCTGAGGAGTTCCTTGGTTTATCCTCTAAGAGACTATTATTATTCTTTTTTAGAACCGGTCTCTGAGTGCACCGTAATGTTGTCTCTTTGTAACCCTTTTCTTTGAATCTGTTTTTTAATAATTCTGATTGTTGAATGTCATCCTCATTTGAGCAGTGCCTTCTAATTCTTGTTAGCTGACCCTTCGGTATTCCTCTCAGCCATACTGGATGATGACAGCTAGCAGTAGGTACTGTATATAACTGTTCCTGTCGGTTTCTTTGAAGTAAGTCTTGGTTATATGCTACCTTTTTTGTTATTTTGTCTGCATTTCTTTGTTGTGCCATGCTCTTTATGGTCATTAATGCTTTTATACATGTGTCTTTAATGCATTACTGTTTTACTTTTAAGTTAGAACATCCAATTGTGCGTATATATGCATAAATGAATTTCTTGTCTCAATAGTTCAATGTTCTCACATAGCTTTGACAAGAAACGGTCTGTGTTTTAGTGCTTATTGCATGGGTACTGTACACGAACTGGAGGATATTTGAATTATAGCACCCAGTATAAACTGGGTGTCTTTTATAAAATATAAACCATAATATTGAGTTTTTCTTTTGATCTATAATAATCCCTCTGATGCTACTGGTCTATACACAGTGCTTCATGCAATTTGGACAGGCTATCGGCTGACACTTCCCCCACACCTGTTGATACGGGTGGAGTCATAGGAGGGCCTATTTATGGTATATTCGTTGCATGTCTGGGGGGGGATGAGTAAGCACAAATAGGTGTGAAACGCTTACACCTTGCCTTGGCTATTGCACTTGTGGTGGTGCCATGCCTGCCCCATGGATTGATAAATAAAGGGATTCCAGTTACGTTGGTGCGCAGCCAATTTTTTTTCCCTTCTGTTTATTCACGGCAGGCGGGCCGGGGCTTGCACCTGCATGAGCAGTCCCATTAGAACATGTGTAGATCTACCCATCTGGAGTGGCGGCCGTCTTTGTTGTTCCTGTGGAACCCTGTGAACCAAAGGGGGCGAGGAGAAGGCTTGTGGGTTTGAGATCCAGAGCTCAATTTGAGGAAACTAAAGGAATACACAATGCAGAATAGAAATGTATGAACCTGCATAATTAATTCAAAGTTTTGTTTAGTCGGAGTAAGAGAGTATTCTTACCACTTGTGCATTAGCATTATTTCTCCAATGTTGAAGAAATATTCTCCCACAAAGTGTGGGTCTAACAAGGTTTTCTTTTTACACTGTCACCATCTACCAGCGAGCAAGCTAGATAACCCTGTGAATCTCAAAAGAAAAAAAGGGTTGCATGAGGCCTATCCCATCCAACAGCCAGTGCCACATCTCACATAAGGGCCAATGCAACAGTCACTTGGCCAACATGCCGTAATCAAGAAATCAAGTGATACCACCAACAGCTGCAGATTCCTAGTTAGTGAATGAGAAATGGTTTACAACTTTTCGACACCATGGGAACATTGAAAAAGCCAGAAATAGCCAGTCCAGGTGTGGGACATTAAGAACAGAGAACAGACACTGTGTTAGGAAGGGAAACAGTGAAAACCACATATTTAAAAGTGGGACGCATAGCCTGGATTGAAAGAATATAGACTTTGTTTTACTTAAACTGCCAATGGGTAAAATCAGCTGATGTGACAACCCCCCCCCCCCCCCCCAATATCCAAGGATAGAAGGGGATTCAACATTTTCATGTCGAACTCCAACAGAATCAGGAATTTTATGCATCTCTGGATTAGAATCTATCGAAAACTATTGAAAAAGCAATTTGTGACATGTCCCTACATAAATATTGAGAAAAATGGAACGTGGGACTTGAGGCACAGAATGTTTCATTAAAATATTGGTTCTTTATTCATAGACAACATACATAAATTATTGTCCACTGTCTTGTACATAAAAAAAAAAAAAGATATCTTATACCTGCCTAGACGTTTGGTCATGTAGTTCGCTACTAAGGGATCCAATATGGTCCTGGGGAAAGGTTTACATAGTAGCCCTCTAACTTGCTAGATAAACCAGATTGCCTTGTATATTTCTTGGTTCACTGCAGCACTGCCATTTTAGCCTCTAATACAATAGAGGAGGATATATGTGTTGTACCAGGAGTATGCTCACACTGCCTGTATACTTGTGCACCTTGAATTTCATTTTGGGGAGCAACTTGGAAGTTCCATCGGGAACCTTTGTTTGAATCAAATGATTATGTATTTTCTTTTTTTCTTGGAGGGGGTGGGCATTGGCCTCGTGCAATCATTTATGAACAGGAGACCCTACATTGGTGGCAAACATATTAGATGATTCTACGAATAGTACTATACATTGCTAAATCCTGAAGAAGTGGATGATCATAAAATTCCATAAAACACGGCAGGCCAAAAATAGCAGTATTGCATGATGCAACTGTACTATTCGCTCAAAAAAGGGATTTTATTAAAACTTAACATAAAATCCTTTTCTCTGAGTTCAATGACAGATGCAGCCCTTCAATGACAAGTGGGGTTATATGCACATCCTACTAGGAGTTGACTAGGCAAATAGAAAGAAAGCAAGCTGGCCCCTCCCAGGGGGCTGTGCTCTCTCTCCCATATAACTGTCTGCTCTGCTTAGCATATCTGTTCGTAACAAACCATACAAATGCACCACAGAGGGGAGGGTGCTGCGTCTGTTAGTGAACTCAGAGAAAAGGATTTTATGGTAAGTTTTAATAAAATCCCCTTTTCTCTTACATTCACTGACAGACGCAGTCCTTCAAAGACAAGTGGGGATGTCCCAAAGCTGTGTCAGTAAAGAGGGGTGGGTAAACGACAACAACTGTACCCAAACAGAATCCTCTCAGGAGGCACCAGTCTCGCCTACACTGCCGCCTGTAAAACTTTACGGCCAAAAGCAGCATCCGCCGATGCTGACACATCAACTTTATAAAACCTAGTAAACATGTGCACCAAGGCCTAAGTAGCCGCCTTGCACACCTGCGACACCGAAGCCTGATGTCTGAAAGCCCAGGAAGTGCTAACAGCCCTGGTGGAATGAGCCGTGACCGGAAAAGGGGGAACCTTGCTTCGAACAGTATACACATGGGTCACGGTCTGTCTGATCCAAAGAGAAACAGTAGCCGACAAGGCCGCCAATCCTTTGCGCGGACCATCCATCAGCACAAACAATGCGTCAGACTTCCGAAAGGCCGCCATATACACCCGCAAAGCCCTCACGACATCCAATGAATGTAACTCTAATTCCTTAGGATGCGATGGGTGCGGACATAACGAAGGAAGAACAATATCTTCATTAATGTGAAAAGAAGAAACCACCTTCGGTAGAAACAAAGGAGAAGGGCGCAAGACCGCCTTGTCCTTGTGAAGGACCAAGTGAGGAGACTTGCAGGACAATGCTGCCAGCTCAGATACCTGCCTAGCGGATGTAATGGCCACCAAGAAAGCCACCTTCTGCGACAGCAATTGCAAGGGAATATCCCTGATTTTCTCATATGGCGGTTTCTGCAGTACAGAAAGTACCAAATTCAAAACCCACGGTGCCATAGGCGACCTTACCTGAGGAGCCACATGGCGTACATCCTGTACAAATGTACGAATCAACGAATGTGATGCCAAAGGCCGCTGAAAGAGAATCGTCAGAGCCGAAATCTGACCCTTAACAGTACTAAATGCCAACTTTTTATCCAGGCCCTGCTGCAAAAAAGCCAGCACCCAGGACACAACATAAGAGCAGGGGTTCCAACCCCCCGCCTCGCACCAAGCAATATAGGCCTTCCAGGTGCGATGATAAATCTTGCGCGAAGTACACTTGCGCGCTTTAACCACTTCAATACTATGCACTTAGATCACTTCCCTACCAGACCAATTTTCAGCTTTCAGTGCTCTCATACTTTGAGTGACAATTACTCAGCCATGCTACATTGTATCCAAACAAAATTTGTATCAATTTTTTCTCACAAATAGAGCTTTCTTTTGGTGGTATTTAGTCCACAATGCGTTTTTTATTTTTTGCAATATAAGTGAAAAAACAGCGAAAATTTTGAAAAAAAAACAAACTTTTTCGTTTCTACTGTAAAATTTTGCAAAAAAATAATTTTTCTTCATAAATTTGGGCCAAAATGTATACTGCTACATATCTTTGATAAAAATAACCCAAATTAGTGGATATTATTTAGTCTGCGTGAAAGTTATAGAGTCTACAAGCTATGGTGCAAATCACTGAAAATTGATCACATCTGATCATACCTGATGTACTGACGGCCTATCTCAATTCTTGAGACCCTAACAAGTAAGGAAAGTACAAATACCCCCCTCAATTGACCCCTTTTTAGAAAGGAGACATTCCAAGGTATTTAGTAAGAGGCATGGTGAGTTTTTTCACGGTCTTTTTCCTAGAATTCTTTGCAAAATTAAGATTTTTTTTTTGATTTTTTTTAATCACACAATTTTCATTATAACAGGCTATTTCTCTCACATGGCATATGCATACCACAAACTACAACCCAAAACACATTCTACTACTCCTCCTGAATATGGCGATATCACATGTGTGGGACATTTTCACAGCCTGGCCACAATACAGACACCCAGCATTGACATAGCACCTTCAGGCATTTTACAAGCATAAATTGCACATCTTATTTCTCAACTACCTGTTATACTTTTGAAGGCCCTGGAGCACCAGGACAATGGAATAACCAACAAAATGACCCCATTTTGGAAAGCTAACACCCCAAAGTATAATCTATGAGGCATAATGAGTCTTTTGAATGGTTTATTTTTTTCCAGAAGTTTTTGGAAAATATGAAAAAAAAATGAAAACGCATTTTATTTTACACAAAGCTGTCCATTTATAAGATATTTTTATCACATAGCATGTACATAGCAAAAATGGCACCCCAAAATACATTCTGCTAATCCTCCGGAGTATGGCGATACCACATGTGAGACTTTTACACAGCCTGGCCACATACAGAGGCCCAACATTGATGTAGCACCATCAGGCATTTTAAAGGCATAAATTACACATATCATTTTCTGACTACCGATCACATTTTGAAGGCCCTTCATATTTCTAACACATAGCATGTACATACTAAATAACAAAAGATTACCTGTCGTTATGTAGTGCAGTGGTCCACAGAAGAGAGCAATCAGTCCAGGCAGCAGGCAGGGATGTGGTCAGCGACAGCAAAAGCAATTGTCCAGACAGCAGGCATGAATACTGTCCATAGTTCGTACAGGTAGAGATACTGTCAGCACAGCCAAAGCATTGTTCCAGGGTAGCAGGCAGAGACATCCACGCAGAAATACTGTCCATAGTCAGTAGAGGCAGCAGGCAGAGATATGGTCAACACAGCCAATGTATTGGTCCAGGCAGCAGAAAGAAACATGGTCCAGAAAGTCCTCGGTCATTACAGGCAGCAACATGGTCAGCACAGCCAAAGTATTGGTCCAGGCAGCAGGAAGAAATATGGTCCAGAAAGTCCTCGGTCATTACAGGCAGCAACATGGTCAGCACAGCCAAATTATTGTTCCAGGCAGCAGGAAGAAACATGATCCAGAAAGTCCTGGGTTATTACAGGCAGCAATATGGTCAGCACAGCCAAAAGTATTGGTCCGGGCAGCAGGAAGGACCATCAAGCTTAGGGCCAGGGGGACAGGCTTCTCCCACCCAACGCTTTGAAGCCTCCGGGAAACCAGACCCTGTTCTGGGAACACAAAACAAAAAACTGGTTTTCTATACTCTGAACGCTTTTTCTGGAGCCCCTCACATATGTGAGACCCCTGTCTACTAAAGTAGAAGGGCAAAAGATCAGTCCAAGTGGCAGGCAAAAGACATAGTCAATTAACAGGCCGAGGTCGGTGCACGTGGATGTCAGAAATGTGGTTTAAAACAGCAGGCAAACACATAATCGGTAAACAGGCTGAGGTCGGTCCACATGGGAGTCAAAAACATGGTTTAAAACGGCAGGCAAAGACATTGTTGGTAAACAGGCCAGGGTCAGTTAACGTGGAAGGCAAAAATGTGGTTGAAACGGGGAAATTTCAATCTTAAAAATAAGGTGAACTAATATCGGACAGATGTGTGATAAATTTTGAAACAGTCTCCAATGCACAGGCCAGGTTGGGAGGGACAATCGGGGCAATAGACACTCGTATCTCTTCTAATTCCTCTTTTGCTGCAAATACGACATTTCTTCTGGCGTCTTCTTCCGGATTCTGTGGGGGGGGATGTTGTAGAGAAAATGTTGCTCATGAAGCCGGCTCACACAATCAGAGCTAATTATTTCTAGTACGGTCCTTGTTTGTAAATGAGGGCAATGAGAAGGTCTTCAATATATTTGAGGTAGGTGTTGGATGGGTCTTAGGATGCTTTTTGGAAGCAGACAAAGGAATTGTAAAGGACCATATGAAAAAGTTGAAACGCCATCTTCTTGTACCAAAAACGGGACTTTCTGTTTGACATATAGGGCTGCATCATCTGGTCATTTAAATCTACCCCCCCCCCCCCCATGAGCATGTTATAGTCCTGGACACATTGAGGCTTTAAAACGGTGCGGAGTGGTCTCTGAACCTCTACCACGGTGTCATTGTGGATGGTAGAGAGCATAAGAACCTTTTTCTTGTCCCTCCACTTCATCGCTAAGACTTCCTCATTTCTCATGAAGGCATGCTCTCTTTTATTTAGCTGTTGGGTCAATAAATTTTGTGGGAATCCCTTCCGTTTTTTTTTTTGTGTAGGTGCCGCAGGCCAGGGTGTCTTTGTTGTAAAGGTGGCGAAATATGTGGGGCAATCAGGGAGCTGGAGCCTTTTCCCTTCATAAATTTTGAATGAGTATACATAGCCGGTGGTTCGTTCACACAGTTTGTACATTTTTATCCCATATCTGGCTCTCTTGTTTGGTATGTACTGCTTGAACTGCAGCCGGCCAGTAAAATGTACGAGGGACTCGTCCACACATATGTTTTTATCAGGGATTAAGACTTCTGCAAATTTCTGTGAAAATGAATTGATTAGGGGTCGTATTTTGTACAGTTTGTCATAGTTGGGATGACTTCAGGAGGGCACTGCGCATTGTCATTGAAATGCGGGAAACGCATTATTGTATCATAGCGTGTCCTGGACATAACTGCTGAGAATATTGGCATATGTGGATGGGGTTGGTGGACCAATAGGAATGATGTTCGTTTTTCTTTGTAAGACCCGTATTAATAGCAAGGGCCAAAAATATTTTGAATTCGTCTAGCGTGAGTCGACACCAATGAAATAAACGGGCATAGGAGGAATTGGGGTTGGCTGCAATGAACTGTTCTGCATATAAGTTTGTCTGGTCCACAATGCTCTGCAGCAAATCTTCAGGGGAAAAATAAAGAAAAATATTCATATTGGTTATAATTTGTGGTGTCGGGCTGCACACCTGGCTGCGCTGTGAAGGGGGGAATTCTAGCAGACCCCGAGTTGGCAGACAACCATAAAGGGTTTGCCAGGGCTTCGGGAAGGTAGGACAGGATTCTTTGGGCAGGGTGTCCAGTTCCATTGCTAGTTCCAGGCTCCACTTCCTGGGGTCTGGCGCTGCTGGTGGAAGTAGTACTGGGCTCCAATTCCTGGGGTCTGGCGCTGCTGGTGGAAGGCAGGTCTTCAGATATTGGGCCTGATCTTCTCATTCTTTTTGGAGGGGGGGTTTCCTCTGATTCGGTCTCCGATCCGCTATACTCCACTGGATCGTATTCTGAACCAGAATCGAATGATAGGAGCTCCCCGCTGCTCTCATCATCCGACATAGCGAGGATCTCATATGCCTCATCGGGTGTGTACACTCTATTAGACATGATGGCGGGCCTGTGCGATGTTTTTATGAGAGTACTGTTATTGGGCCTGTGACCTGGGCTGTGACTGACTGGCTGTGACAGATGCTGACGGGCTGTTACTGATGGGCTGTGACAGATGCCGACGGGCTGTGACAGATGCCGATGGGCTGTGTGACAGCGCTGGTGACAGGTCCTCTTTTATTGGGGGGGGCTGTGTGCTGTGTTGGTGACAGTAAACTGACTGACAAGACACTGACAGTTACTCACTGATCCCTTCTCCTCACACGATCAGTGTGAGGAGAAGCAGAGATCAGATAGTAACTGCAGGGCTGTGTTTACATTTGTGACCGGCTGTGATTGGACACAGCCGGACATGTGGTAAACAGCCAATTTCATTGGCTGTTTACCTTGATTGGGGAAGCGTTGTGTCCAAGGGACACCCGCTCTCCCCGATTGCCGACACGCTTCATGCACGCTCCTGTATCCCGTTCCTCTGAAGTGACCGGCTGTGTTTTGAGACAGCCGATCACGTGGTAAACAGCCGATTTTATCGTCTGTTTACCCTGATCGGGGAAGGCCCGTGTCCCGGGGACGCGGGCCACCTGCAATCGCCGCACTGTGCCCCCCCCGCGGGTGCGCGGTACAGTGTTATCCTGAGGACGTCATATGACGTCCAGTCAGGATAACTCAGCCACTTCCCGGCTGTCATTCTGCATACGGTGGTCAGGAAGTGGTTAAGCATGGTAGGGATCACGGAGTCAGCGACACCCCTATCCCTCAACACCTGGAACTCAATAGCCAAGCCGCCAAAGCCAGCGAGGGTAAAGCAGGGTGCAAGATGGGTCCCTGAGACAACAGATCTTCACGCAGCGGATGGCGCCAGGGAACATCTGCCACCATTCGCACCACGTCGGCGTACCAAGGACGCCGAGGCCAATCCGGAGGCACCAGGATTGTCAGAATCCCCTCCGCTTCCAGCCTGCGCAGTAGCCGCGATAGAAGATTGATGGGAGGAAACACGTACAGAAGTCGATATCGACACCAAGGCGATACCAGCGTGCCTGTGGTGGCCGCCAGCGGGTCTCTTGTCCTGCACACAAAGTTTTTACCTTGTGATTGAAACGAGACGCCATGAGGTCCACATCTGGCGTGCCCCACTTGAGGCAAATCTGGCGGAACACTTCTGGATGTAGGGACCATTCCCCCTGATCCAGCGTCTGGCGACTGAGAAAGTCCGCCTGCCAATTCTCTACGAGCCACTTACACAGCCGCCGCCGAGTTCCTCGTTCCGCCCTTGCTGCAACTGCTTGCCAGATCGCTTGTGAAGCATTATCATAGACTTGAAAGGGAGGCGTTGAAAGGCTTCAAACGCCTCCTGACTCGACACGAGGCTAATGCTACCGCTTCATGTTTTGATAGTGTGAACAGCACTGTGTGTGGTCCATTGTATCATTTGCATAGGCGTTTGAGGGGCATTTTTAACGCCTCTCAAACGCCTGTTTTTCATTTCAGTGTGAACTTAGCCTTAGAGATATAAAAAGAGAAAGTTGCAGTAAAACAGTACCTAGCTTAGTCCTGAAGGCGCACCAACAGGTCATGTTTTCAGGCTCTCCATTATTTTTCAGAGGTAATTTGATACATTTCACTGCCTTAGTAATTACCACTGCCATTTCATCTGAGGGAAATCCTGAAAACATGACCCGTTGGTGCGCCTTGAGGACTGGAACTGAAAAACACTGACCTAGCCACCGAGAGAAGAGTGCAATCCAAGAGTGAAAAATAAGGATTTTCACTACAGGAAGGTAATGTGTACTGTATTGAAATTATTTCTCCTCAGGTTGGTCAGTGACATTAGTTTCTGAAGAAAGTAAATCCACAGCCCATGTGCAAGACATATGGGAAGTCAAGAGAGTCAAGAAAATATATTCTCTTTACAACAGTATCTTCTGATGAAGGTATACACACACACAGCACATGTAGAATAGGAATGTTCCTCAACACATTCTAACTATTCACTCCAAAGGAAGTCTTCAGAGATGGGGCAAAGCAAGAGCGGTGGGTGCTAGGTCCTCCAATGAATGCAGAGTACAAAAAAGCAGAATTTTTGGACTTGCCATAAAAAGCGGTTTCTTGGAGTTCATTGGGAGACAGAGGGTTAATTCTGATAAAAAAATGAATACTGCCGCCTAGAGGAGATTGGGCATTAGCAAACAAAGCTGTTACTGAGCAAGATATAACTCCCCCTTTTATTTCCATCAAGCTCCAGATTTGGGGAAAAACAGTAGTAGGAGTGAATCAAAATGAATCAAAGACAAAGGGGTGGGACCCTGGTCTCAGAATTAACATTGTGCCCCTATGATGAACCCCACACAAAGAATGTCATGATCAATACAAAGCCTAGTTTCCTTTATCGTTCATAACACAGGGTTAATTCTGGGATAATAAGGATGTCCAAAAGAAGTCCAAATGAGGGCGGGCATCAAAGCAACTAAATGCTAACAAACCCTCAAAAACATCAGTGTACAACTTGGGTAGCTTGAAGCTCAAAGAATAACTGATGTACTTTTGTCTGAAACTCGCATCAAGAGACCTAAACAAGCACCTAGTGGAATCTAGCAATTGGGTGAAAACAAGATCAGGTGGGGGGCGTGGCCGGCAGCCGGGAAGATGGCCACGTAGGAGAAGAGCTCCAGGAGTGACAACCCACGACAGGAGAGAGCCCTACGAGCCATCTGCAGCTCACCCATACAAAGGGGGACCTGAGAAGTGAGTTGAGGAAGGGGAAAATGAAGGAGGGACCCCGCAAACTCACGGAGTTCTTCACTCCAGCAGGCGCCTCCTCCCCTCAATCCCTCGGCTGCACGAAGCAACTCGTAACATGGAGGTTGGCAGTCACCCTCAAGGGACAGGAGAGGCCTCCTACAATAATAGCAGCTCCTCGCCTAGGGATTCGGCTTTCAGCAGCCCACTTTAGACTAGGCAGTGATGTGCTTCCAGCAGCCCTCAGGACGGCGAGCATGCAGGAGATTTTTCACATAACACAACCAGGGAACTAACTGAGCAGCTGGAGGATTTTCAAACCACTGATCTTCCCCTCACTGCCTCCAGAATCAAAGACATGTTAGTGTCCCTTAAGAGCGCCTTACATAGAGACATGATTACATTTATGTACCAAATGAAGGGAAAAATCTCTGAGTTGGGTGACAGAGTGAACCATGTGGAATTTAAAATGGGGGAATATGCATGTGCCCACAATGATGTTGATGAAGAACTGCGTACTTTAAAGCTGAAAACTCGCTGACCTAGAGGATAGGTTGTGCAGAAATAATGTCACATTCCGTGGGGTTTCAGAGACTGTCCCAGCCTGAGATCTTCGGAGATGTGTGCAGCAGTTGACTAAAACTTTGCTTCCTGACACTCCGGATAGGGAGATAGTGGTGGATAGGGCCCACAGGCTCCCGAAGCCGTCTTTTCTTCCAATGTTCCGAGGGATATGATCGCTAAAATCCATTTTTACAACAAAATTCCTAAACCCTTTGATGAAAAGAGTAACCTCTGTTAAATGTGGCTTCTTGCGATGCGGAGGTTATAACTGTATTATTGACAAACGCCTGGACTCCTCCAACTGAAAACCTTCTTATAGATGTAACCTTGCCGGAAAAAGACTTTACATAATTTTCTGCCCCTCATAAGTCATATTCCCGCATCAACTTTTTTCTGACCAATCTTTCCAGAGTCTCTCATGCAGAGATTCTATCAACGACTTGCACCAGTCTCATTGACTCTCCAGAAGCCCATGGCTCCTCTGGTGTTTCTTTGGCGCAATGACACTTCTCTCTATTCAGCACCCAAACACAGGCTGCGACTCCAGGAAAAATTTAAAGAATTTTTTCAGCTGAATTCCTCTTCTGAAGTTGAGGATTTTACCCTTTGGTGCTCACATAAAGCTTTTTGTACAGGGTTAATGCTACAGCGGTCTTTGAGGGAAAAGAGGCGGAGGTTGCAAACAATGTCTGCAATTTTAGATAAAACTGGAAACATGTCACAAACAGAATCTATCTGCTCAAATCCTGAAAGAATTGCAAAAATATAGATTTGACCTTAGACAAAAACCTGATACTGCAACACGAGAAATCCCTAAAAAGCTTCAAGGCCATATATTATACAAAGGGTAATAAGGCTGGCCGGATGTTAGCGCATTACTTAAGCGCCAAGCAGGCCAAAACCAAACTCTCCTCGGTTACACCCATCTACAACCTCTAAAGTTTTCCACCCTAAAGAAAGATTGTAGAATGTCACCCCGTCACTGATCCAAGCTGACCAAGTTGGTTTGGTCAAGGGTAGCAAGCAGCTGACAGTACACGGAGGATGATCAACCTTTTCAGAATAGCGGGGATGCGTAAATCCCCTACAGTTTTTTTGGATGACGTGATCCTAACCCTCACGGACCCGCTAGCTTCCCTCACAGCAGTAGAATCTGCCCTAAATTGGTATAGCGGAATATCCTACTATAATAAGCTCAACATAACAAAATCCTCCGCTCTTCCCATAGGGTTACTTAGGGGTCTTTAATTTGCTCTAAAGAATCGTTTTTCTTATCAATGGGAAGCGAATAGTTTAACTTACCTAGGTGTTTCTCTTACTACCCCCACCTCCCAAACATATGAGACTAATTACAAGACACTACTATCAAAGAATTTTATATCACTGCAAAATTTTAACTCTCATGGTAGGGCAGGATAGCTGCATATAAAGTGTTGATTCAGCCCATAATATTATATTTCAGTACAGTGCCCATCCCTGTCCTTGAACTATTCTTTCATACTGTTGATGGAATGCTCAAGAGGTATATATGGAAGGGCAAGAAGGCTCCCTTTTCTGTTTTACTTAAACATAAACTAACTAAACAGGCTAACTAAATATTACTATGCAGCTTTACTTTATCATTTTAAAGCCTGGTTTATCCCTCAGGATAAACATTGGGTGACCATCGAAAGGGCTATGACAACTAACCATGATTTGCAATCTTTATTATACACTGGATGATTTCTAATCTCACTCATACACCCTTGCTACCGTTTATCTCTGCTTCACTAGAAGCCTGGAGATTCTTAGTAGACCACCCTTACTCCTTCCCACCCTACCCAGCAATTAGGAACCCCACTAAAAGCCTACAAACACCTGCTCAATTCAGTTACAGTTTTCTAATGAATTCAGATGAGCCATACTTCCCTGCAAGATCTAAACCCACAAACGGTAGGGAAATACAACTGTACCTACCAACGGATGCAGGACTTCCATCAAATACACCCCTTAGGGAAATTACGGTCAACTCAAAATGTTAATACATACAGCAACCAGTACCCACAAAAGGGGGCCTACCTAGCATGGTTTTAATAAGTATCTTCACTACTCTGATCCTTTTAGTAAAACGCCCCACATGGTACACTGGGAGAAGGAAATTGGTAAAACTTTGTCAGATGCCGAGTGGTAGCATGCCTTAGCTAACAATATTAGTGTGACCCACTGCGTCAATCATTGGGATAACGTTCCTAAAATCAAGGATATCGAACACCATACAGACTACCTAATTTTACTGTGATGCCTCCCCTCTGTGTTGGCAGCAATGTGGGCGTACTGGGAATATAGTGCATATCCTATGCGATTGCAAGTCTCTAAGAAGCTTTTGGAATGTGGTTTTCTCACTCATATCTCAACCCACAGGTATACTAGTTGGCCTGTCCCCACATTTAGCGTTACTAGGCTTAACGATAGACAGTTTCACTATACAATATAGAACCCTAATCTTGCATATTCTTTTAGCTGCAAGAATAACCATTGCTAAAGGCATGGAATAATGTGCAAGCACCCAACCTATTGGATGTAATTAAGTAGTAGTAAACTCACACTACTTATATGAAATTTTTTTAGCAGTCACAGCCTCAAATAATTTAATTCTAAATGGACTTATTGGGATCCACTTAAACTTTCTGATTTATGAAAATACTAATAAAACGGTGATCGTGATTTGCTTAATACTTCTAGCAACTAAAATACTGGTGCAGGTTAAGTTGTATTTGTTTGGATTCTCATCTTTTTCCTTTCTATTTTTTTTTTGTTCTAAGTGAATGTTGGTGTATGGTTTAATTTCTCTGCTGTAACCACTTAAGGACAGGGTCTATTTTTTACACTTAGTGTGAAATCAGTTTTTTTGCTACCAAATTACTTAGAACCCCCCAAACATTATATATATTTTTTCTAACACCCTAAAGAATAAAATGGCGGTCATTGCAATACTTTATGTCACACCATATTTGCGCAGCGATCTTGCAAGTGCAATTTTTTTGGAAAAAAATCTTTTTTTTAGTTAAAAAATAAGACAACAGTAAAGTTAGCTTCATTTTTTCCATATGGTGAAAGATAATGTTACGGCGGAGTAAACCGATACCCAACACGTCATGCTTCAAAAGTGTGCCTGCTCGGGGAATGGCGACAAACTTTGGCACTTAATCTCCATCAGCGATGTTTAAAAAATCCTATAGGTTACCAGTTTTGACTTACAGAGGTGGTCTAGTGCTAAAATTATTGCTCTCACTGTAACGATCACGACAATACCTCACGTGTGGTTTGAACACCGTTTTCATATGCGGGCAGGACTTGCGTATGCGTTCGCTTCTGCGCACGAGCTTGGCGGGACGGGGCGCTTTAAAAAAAAAAAGTTTATCATCTTATTTTATTTTTACACCATCCTTTTAAAAAAAAATGTGATCACTTTTATTCCTATTACAAGAAATGTAAACATTCCTTGTAATAGAAAAGAGCATTCCATGTCAAAAAGACCTCAGATCTCATATTTTCACTAAAATGCAATAAGAAAAAAGTCCCCTTTAAGAACTTTGGGCAGAAGTGACGTTTGATGTCACTTCCGCCAGTCAATGCTATGGAGACAAGTCGGCGGCATCTTTCGCTCACTTGGTATCCAGTGTGGGGGGCAGGCCCAATTGTCTCCGTAGCTGCTGGAGGGTCCGGTAGGTGGCGGAGACAACGGAAAAGTGGCGGGAGGGGGGTGAGCACCTCTCCCGCCACCGAATAAAGTGATTTTGCAGTGAATCCACCGCAGAGACCACTTTTATCAGACGCAGAAACGGCCCCTGAAAAAACGATACTGGGGTTATTGTAGCTATCTACTACCATAACAATGGTATTCCACTTCAAAGGACCGCCATATATACATGATCGGCAGTCCAGAAGTGGTTAACTTGCTAACATGATGTGTACTATTAACAGTCTGTTCACATGATTGGTAGTGTCACATAGCTTCTGTGTATGTTAACTTGAAAGCAAATTTTTGATATGTGGGAATAGTAGATCAGTGTTGTGTTAGTACGGTTTATATTTTCTGTATATTGTCCTTATTGAGGATCCGAATCCTCTCAATATACACTGTCTGATCAAGTTTGTCACTTTCTAAGCTCTAAAAAAAAAAAAAGACGATTTCAAGAAAATAAGATCAAGTGGCAGCTTTGCAATTCAGACAAACCCTTTCAAAAGTCAGTTTTCCAGTTTTCTATATGTGACACAAACCTTCCATTTTGGATGTCCAGGGATGAAGATGGTGCTGGAATACCTGAGGTTGGCAGGGCTTAGCGCTGGAAGCTAGACAGTGCTCCTGTGCCTTCTGGCAGCAACAAAACAGCAGAGCCCCGTGTGAGAGGCCTAAGAGGCGAGAATTGCCATTAACTGGGAAAAGGGGGATGCAGCAGTGGGGCAGAAGCAATGGATGTGCAACAAGTGTTTAAATTCAAGGTGGTCAGAATTTCCAATATACTTCCTTGGCATACTTCTTCAGGATACATGCCTCTAAGTAATGAAGCCTCCAGACCAGCAGTTGATTGTTAGAGAGGCAACTAGAATTTATACAGGGAACAGTAAACAATGGCATACTCCATTTTCTCTCAGGACAGGATTCCTTCAAGTGAATACATTTGTAAACCTTTATCAGGTCATGGTCAGTTCAGAACAGCAGCACATAAAACAAAGTGTAGTAGTCTCAACCTTGGCTTTTAAGGTATAACTCAATTTTAGGGGAAAGAGACATTTAGAATCATATGTTAAATACTAACAAATCATAGAAAATTGTAGTATCTTTATGGGCAATTTTGATAAAATACCAAATCCCAACGATGGTAAATACTGTATATAAATCTGTATACAAGCATAGCCTGCCTGCCCATAGCAGATAAGTCATCAATTACTTAAGACATGGGATAACTACTATACTAATTCACTAGGTTGGTAGGTATAAATATCAGCTAGCATAGAAAATACTGCATATTTGTTTTCTCCTAGTTCTGGCCGTCATTTAAAAGCAGAAGTCTGGACATTTAGTGGCGGAAACAAAACCGGCAGTGAACAGTTCTGTACTTAGGTTGAGTATTACAGCAAACGTTTTTTGTTTTTAAATCTTAGCATGGTTTATTACTACATTATCATTATTATTATTTAAAGATACTTAAAAAATAATTGGAGTTTAATGTAAAACAGTTTTGTAAAAGGTTGGCCAAGTTTAAATTCTTACCTTAGTTCTTTAAAATATATCTGAAACTGTGATGTTGCTCTATCAAAGGCTGTAGTAGTGTAGAAGTAGGCAGTTTCATCCTGTATTACCACGGCACTTTAAAACTTGTCTAAGCTAAGCATGCCATCTTAAGAATCAACCATGGAAGTAACCCTAGCAAATGGTATAGCTTCAATGTCATGCATACATGACGGGTTTCAATGTCTACTGGGGCTTTTCTATAGAAGAGAAAACATACTACTTACATTTTAATCCTACAAAACAACCACAAAATGCATAATGATCCACTACAGGTGTGTTATAGTGACCTATTACATCATTATTTGGTACGAT
>BLSH010262742.1:4415691-4430566 GCA_018402905.1 Glandirana rugosa
GCGAAGCATTTCTGCTTCTCTAAGTCCTACCTCAGGTAGGCGATCCAGCACCGGAGGGACGTGGTTAAGTACCGTAGGGACCTATAGTCCCTGCGCATAGAGGTACAAGGTCAAACAGTGTCAGGTGGTCGCAAAAGACGCGAAGTGTCACCCTCTAGACGTAATGGTCAAACACCGTGAAGGGAAGCCCGACCGAAGTAGAGGGGCTCACAAGTGGTTCCACCACCGGGGCTACGACCGCGACGACTCTGTCTCCCCATAGCGCCATCATCGTATGGAGCTGTTAAATGAGGATGGAGTCAATAATGACTTCTGCAGGTTGATTAGCCAACCAAACTCCTCACGTTCTTCTCCAGAGCCGCAGCAGACTCTGCTCTCAGGAGTAAATTGTCGAGGTATGCTACTACCGCGATACCCCTCTGTCTCAGCAGCGCCAGCATCGGGGCCACCACCTTGGTGAACACTCGGGGAGATGAAGCCAGCCCGAAGGGAAGTGCCACAAACTGGTAATGCAGATCTCCCACTGTGAAGCGCAGAAAACGCTGGTGGACTGTGACAAACTGGAACATGGAGATACGCGTCCCTGATATCCAGGGATGCCATGAATTGGTGCAGGGAGGCCACGACCTAGCGGATGGACTCCATCCTGAATCTCTTCGTCTTTACGAAGCGGTTTAATGCCTTCAGGTCCAGAACTGGCCTGACACCGCCCTTTTTGGGCACCACAGAGGTTTGAGTAAAAGCCGTGAAATCTTTCCACCATGGGTACTGGTACAATCACCCCCTGTTCGTCAAGCGCCCGAACGGCGCCTAGAAGCGCCTCCCGACGCCCCTGAGGGAGTCTCAAGTTTGAAGGGAAGAACCTTTCTTGGGGCAGAGAGATGAATTATATCCTGTACCCGGAGGACACCACCTCCAGTACCCACCGATCGGTGATGCGGGCAGTCCATCTGTGTGCGAACCCCAGCAACCGGCCCCCCACCCGTGAGTCGGGCGGGGGCAACCCATCATGTGGAGGTTGATTTATCCTTCGCTTTTTTGTACTTATGCTGCCAGGGCTTTTTACTGTGCCCAGCGGAAGCCTTACCGGACTTGAAGCCTTTACCCGCTGAGCCGGGTGCCCGAAAAGACTTCTTCTGCCTTGAAGAAACAGGGTCCTGCCTACGGCGAAAATCCCACCGCTTCGGCTCTGGAAGGAAAGTGCTCTTCTCTCCCATGAAATCCTTAATGATTTGATCCAACTGTGGGCCAAACAGACGCCCTCCCTGAAAGGGAACATCAGCAAGAGCTTTCTTTGAAGCCTGGTCGCCCGACCAAGAGCGGAGCCACAGCACCCGCCTGATAACAATTGCAAAAACAGACATTTTTGACAATATGGGAAGAAGGTCCAAAGCAGCATGGCATATGTAGCGGAGACCCTCTTCCAAATGTTGTGCCCGCTGCACCTCAGCCTGTGCACACTCACAAGTTAAACCAGTGTGCAGTGTGGCAGCGTGCTCGTGAAGAGATTGTGCCGCCATCACAGCCGCTAGAGCCGGCCACTAGGCTGACCCAGCCAACAAGAACAGTGCCTTAGACACTGCCTCCATGCGGCGATCGGCCACCTCCTTAAAAAACGGAGACCCCTCCAAGGTAATGGTCGTTGCCTTATTCAGACGGGCCACTGGGGGGGTCCACCGTTGGGGAAGCCCATCTCTTAGTAAAGCTATCCTCAAAGGGGTAGCGAACAGCAAAGCTTTTAGGAAAAGCAAAGGAATTCGGTGGCCGCAGTCATTCCTTGAACACCGCCTGTTCAAACACCTGATCATAAGGGTAAGCCCTAGGGGACCTAGGGGGTTTAAGTGATCCACAAATATATGTGGACTCATGCGACTCCCCTGCTTGGTCAAGCCGCATGGAGTCGCAGATATCAGTGATCAGAGCGGCCACTATCGCTTTATCACGCCAAAAAGGAGCCTCCTGAACACCTTCGTCTTCTGAGGGCAGTTCACCCTCTGATAGGTCCACAGGTGTGACCACTGAGGTGCTTTCTGGATCCGAATCCTCCCCTGAGGAATGAGGGAGGGTGGGCGTTTTTTGGGGCCCCCCGGAACCGGGTCCCCCGCCCAGGGAAAGAATTCCCCAAATACCGCCCTCAGCTGTTCCAAGGACACCAAGGTTCCTGGGATGGATTGTTGATCCGCAGGTACACCTGCCATAGCCTTGCCAGCATCTGACATCCCAGCCTTCCGGCACCCCCACTGTGTGACCACCACCTCTACCCCACCAATCAGCCAGGGAGACCCGGGAGGATTGCACCCACCGTTACCAGCACCCAGGGGAGCCAGCTATACTTGCTGATTTAAATGCCTCAGCACTGTGACCGGAATGAGCAATGCCCAAAAATCCACTGCACTTCAAGAGCCTGCACCATCGAGTGTCAGCCACGTTGTCCAAGTGAAACCGGAAGTACTAATTCCATTTATATCACTTCCTGTAATACCAAAAACGACCACTGGGGGCTGCCAGAGGACAGGCTGAAAACCACATGTGGTTACCAAACAATGGATGCTGCCATTAACACAAGCAGTGCTTATAGCAAAATGGTGTGGTCGGCAGACGAACGAACGGTGATCCACACCGAATGGCGGCAAACCGCTTAATGCAGTGCTCCGAACGGTCAGTGCAAGGTGCGGTACTGCAGGGGGGGAGTGGGGGGGGGGAACGGGAGATAATCCTCAAAGGGGTACCACCCAGTGTGTCCCCACTAACGGACCCCCACCGGCCGGCTACCACAGAAGCTGCCCAGGTGCCCACTCTCCGCGCCCCTAGGACGGAAGAGGGGTCCACTCACCAATCCGACGGGCACAGCGGGTAGCCACCCGGAGCAGACTTACCTCCCCATATTAAGGCATGCTGCTGGCCAGGCCCCTGGACAGGAACAAAACCAGTCCCAGGGCTCTAGTGGGTTTTAGCCACTGGCCGCCCGCACGGAACCCGCTAAGAGTAGCTTGCATAGTGTCGGCCAGACTGGGGAAAGTTTTTGGATTCTAGAATTCCTCTATACCACCAGCCGGCTTCTTGATAGCAGTCTTCATCAGAAAAAAATCTTCAGGAGACCGCAGATCCCATAGGGAACCAGGTCTACTCCTTGCACTAGGCAATTTAAAACTGATGTGCTATGCAGAGCAGGGGGATTATATGCTAAGGTGAGGACAGCCCCCTGGGAGGGGCCAACCTATGCTTTTGTTTTATTTTTGCCTAGTCTACTCCTAGTAATATGAGCATAACCCACGTGTCATAAGAAGGCTGTGTCTGTCAGTGAACGGAAGCGTAATATATATATATATATATATATATATATATAAATAAAATGTTTGGGGGTATTGAGTAATTTTCTAGCAAAAAAATGATGATTTTTTTACATGTAGGAGAGACGTGCCAGAATGGCCCGGTATGGAAGTGGTTAAATGGCCTGCTTGCAGTTAAGACCTTTAACCAGTCAAAAATATTTGGCACATCTTGAAACAAAAAAACACAATAATATCAGGCAAGGGACGAAATTGGGGGATGCTACATGGATGTTAAACATGGCCCTGTGTCCCAACTTTGAGATGTGTTGCTGCCTCCAATTTTAAAATTAACTTATTTTTTGCTCGAAATGGTACTTTTCTTAGTTTAACCACTTCAATACCAGGCACTTATCCCCCTTCCCACCCAGACCAATTTTCAGCTTTCAGCACTGTCGCATTTTCAATGACAATTGTGCGGTCGAGCAACACTGTACCCAAACAAAATTTTTGTAATTTTTTTCCCACAAATAGAGCTTTCTTTTAGAGGTATTTGATCACCACTGGGGTTTTTATTTTTTGCACTACAAATAATAAAAGTTTGAAAATTTTGAGAAAAAAAAAATGTTTCTTTGTTTCTGTCACAAAACTTTGTAATTAACCACTTCAATACTGGGCACTTAAACCCCCTTCCTTCCCGGACCAATTTTCAGCTTTCAGCGCTGTTGCAGTTTAAATGACAATTGCGCGGTCATGCGACACTGTACCCATATGAAATTTTTATCTTTTTTTTCACACAAATAGAACTTTCTTTTGGTGGTATTTAATCACCCTGGGTTTTTTATTTTTTGTGCTATAAATTTTTCGTCGTTTCTGTTATAAAATTTTGCAAATAAGTAATTTCTCTTCATAAATTTTGACCAAAAATGATACTGCTACATTTCCTTGGTTAAAATAACCCAAATTGGAGTTTATTTGGTGTTGGCGGAAAGACAGATGTTTTGTGTATGGTGATAGATGTGACGGGGACAGACAGATGTTTTGGGGACTGTGACAGATGTGATGGGCGACATACAGATGTTTTGGGGGCTGTTTTATGGGGACACTGATGTGTATGGGGACAGGGGTATCAATGGTGCTTGGTGCACTGTGTGGGGTGCGATCTGTGAGAGCTCTTTGCATGAAATCATCACCATGCAGAGAGCTGCCACATAGCTGCAGATTCCCCCCTCCCCCCCGCACTGAGCTCTCACTGAGCTTGGCGGGGGGGAAAACTGTCACAGAGACGTTAGTCTCTGTTTACAATGTGACGGCTGTGATTGGACACAGCCGTCACATGATCGGGAGGGCAAATCACTCCGCCCATATCCCGATCTCTGCTCAGCTGGATCCTGTGATCATAATGATCACAGGATCCAGCCGCAGCGCGCCGCGTGGCCGCGCTGCAAGCTCCCGTTCTGCAGGACGTTCATACACGTCCTGTCAGAACGGGGAAGCTCCCACCCGGCCACTATATATATACGTTAAGCAAGTTTTCTCCTTCACTGATGGGCACTGACGAGGCTGCACTGATGGGCACTGATGAGGAGGCACCTGTATGCAGCACTGATAGCCAGCAATGATAAGCAGCACTGATGGGCACTGAGAGGTAGCACTAATGGGCACATATAAGCGGCACTGATAGGTGGCACTGGCAGGCATCCCAGATGGGCACAGTGCCATCCTTATAATGCACTGTATGCCCCTTACCTGGTGGTCCTGGGTGGCAATCCTAGGGGGGGCTGCCCTGATAATCAGTGCAGATCCCCCCGTCAGGAGAGCCGCAATCAACTCTTTTCTAATCGCGTCTGTAGATGCGAGTAGAGGAAAAGCCGATAAACAGCTCTTCCTGTTTACACTGTGATCAGTCGTGATTGGTCACAGCTGATCACTTGGTAAAGAGCTTCCGACGGAGGCGCTTTACCGAGATCGGTAATGTGGTGTGTTAGACTGACACACCACACCACCGATCGCTGTGTTGCGCTTGACCGCGGGTTATCCGGACGGACGTCAATAGACATCCAGTCAGGATAACGAAACCACCACCCGGCCGTCATTTGTCTATAGGTCGGACGGGAAGTGGTTAATCATTAGATAGGTTTTCTATGTTATTCTATAGTGAATAAAATATCGGTTTATGAGATTTGCAAATAATTGCATTCTGTTTTTATGTATATGTGATACAACCTCGCAACTTTTTTTGGAACTGGGGTCGTGGCATGAAAACCAACCAACATTTTCAGAAAGAAGTCAGCAGACGGAAGTTGGCATATTTTCTTAGTGCAGGTTTTCTATAAATTAGAATTAGTCTCAGTGGTAGCTAAAGCACAGGGAAATGAGCAATGGGGTCAGTGTAAAATAACTGATGCCTCATTAATACAGTTAGTACTTAAAGTATGGTATATATGTATAACATACAAGGTATTCATTCTAATTGGACTTCATGTGTAGAGTGAAACCATCTAATATACATACCAAATCATTTGCTGTAAAAATAAAATTGTCAAAGATAAAATTTTTGTACCGACATATCACTGACCTGGAAACCTATGGTCTATATAAAAAGGAACAGCCAATACAGAAGCAAAGTTTGAAATAAAATGCTTTCCACATACAAACTTACAGTCACTGAACCTAGAACCTTAAAGTGGAGTTCCACCCACATTTGGAACTTCTGCTGATCGTATTTCTCCCCCCCTCAGGTGTTACTTTGGCACCTTTCGGGGGGGAGGGGAAAGAGGATACCTGTCTGACAGGTAATCTGTTCCCACTTCTGGGAGCCGGCTCCCTCTTCCTCCGCTGCCGGGCCACTGACATAGCGCAGCGCGCTTTGCGCATTCGCAGTAGGTGCCCGGCCCCAAAGCCAAAAGGCTCCACTGCCGGGTTCCCTTACCCGTAATGGCCGCATCTGCACCTGACCAGCCGATCCGAGGATTGGCGGCGGTGCCTACATCGCTGGACTCCAGGACAGGTAAGTGTCCTAAAGTTAAAAGTCAGCAGCTACTGTATGTGCAAATCTGCAGCGGACCTCCACTTTAAGAAACACATATGGGCTCATCTGGAATCGCCTTTGAAAAATATGAACTAAGAGTATACAGGAAAGTCAGTCATATTACCACCAACTAATTAAGAATGATTGTGGCTGCACTAGAATAAAACTGCCTAGAAAGACAGACCATTGATTGAGGATGAATGTAGATGTACCACAATACCACTGCCTGGAGAGTCATATTACCTACTAATTGAAGCAGTATTAAACTCAAAAGGAACATTTCTGTTGATGACTATTGGTTTGCTTTTTAGGCTTTCTTTCTTCTATTTTCATCTGGTGATGCAGCCAGTAAGTCTGTTTTGAAACAGAAAAGCTCTCTTGCAGTTACACAGATGAGACAGACCATTTAACAGTGGCAGGGGTATTTAAAATAATCAACTTTTATTTACGTAAAATGTTTACCCCCCAAAGGGAAGAAAAAACTAACTGATTAAAAAGTGTTAGCTGAAGTTCAGCTTTAAGTTGTTACTGTATTTAAATCTGCTAGTACTTCAACACTCCCCTCCCCCTAGAACGACAATGCTGCTGTCCAAATCTGCACCCTTTTGCTCACTCATGTAGAGTGTTGTCTGTATAATATAGGAGCTGGGTTACTGGTCAGATCACCAGGGGAAAAAGCCTAAAAATAGAAAACAAATTCAGCCACCACATCTAATGATTGACAAGATGTCAGCAACTGGTGTGACCAGAAATGTGTGAACTGCACAGAGAATACCAGACACAAGTGTAAGTGAATAAAGTGATTTATTAAAAGAAAGGTAAATGGTAATCAAAACGCACATCTAATATAACAAACCATGAAATGTAACTAAATAACAAAAAGTAGTGAAACTGCCTAAATAGGTAAAGGGGAATGTCCAAACCGTAAACGAAGCCAGGCCAGGGTCATACACGGGAGATCAGCAGAGGGGGCAGGGAGCAGGACAAGACAGGCACAGGGAGCAGATGCTGGAGAACACGGGGGGAAGATCAGGCTGCAGACAGGGGTCCCAGAGCGGATACAGGATACAGGATTTCCGGATTACAGGATACAGAGGCACATGGAGACAAAACACCAAGGCATCATGCATATGGCAGTCAGGGTTTAAATATCCTTCCTGTAACGAGCATCAGGTGGTGACTCATGGGCCTCTGATTGCTGGGAGACACTCGCTGGTGGACACTGGAGCTGCAGCTCATGGATACAGGAGCCACAGTGCCATCACCAGATGAGCCCCTTACTGACACCCGCTGGTGGACACCGGAAATGCAGCCAATGAATCCCCGAGCCACAGCGCCACCCGCTGGAGGGACTATTCCTGACACAAGATGTAATGGTTCAGTACCGCTTTGAGGAGGAGTGTAGATGTACCACAATACCACTGTCTGGATAATCACATCGCTTGTTTTTGATAAAGCACATTTCTCATGTGAAACGCATCAACCTCTTCCTCCTGTCAGTATGCTTATCCATTTATGCTTTTATCGATCTATTGAATAAACCTTAATTGCATTGTTTTTGGGAATGCAGCCATCAGATTTCTTCATTTGTCTCCCAACTGCCTACTAATTGAGGATGAGTGTAGATGCAGCAGGGTATCTTGTCAGGAGAGTCAAATTATCAACTAATTTAAGATGATATACCAGGGAATCAAAATAAACTCACAGTTAATTACTATTGGGCTTTTTATTAAAACCTTATTAAAATTTTGAGGCCCAACTCCACCTTTTCTTGCATTTTGAATAGAGTGATTAGAGTTAACATTTTTGTCAGATGTTATTTTATTTCTTACCCTGACACATCTGTATAAGAACAGGGAGAAGCGGTTCTCCCCTGGACAGGAAGGTACAGACAGCAATAAAAGCCACGTTCATAAGTTCTAACCCTTCATCAATTCTGAAAATATGTTTTTGTCTGTATCCTGACAGGAAGTGTGAGAGGAACTCTGTCCAGTAAGGATGCAGACACCAATAAAAACTTGATAGAGGTTCCGACCTTTATCCTTTCTACCACTGATCCAGATCCACTGCTTCTATTGCACTAGAAGACACTTTACAGTTCATTGAAAAATCTGAAATAAAATAATGAATTTGTGAAGTGTGATTTCTCTGTAAGGAAGGTCCATCACCTTAGGACAACAGCAAAAAAATTAGAGGACTTACAGAGTGGGCTAGGATCATAGAAGAGGTGCCCAGCGGGGGTGTCATTCAAAGCTTTGCCAGTGTCCAATTACCTGAAGGCACCAGCCCATAACACAGGGTCTATGAATTACAAAGCCTGTGTCCTGTACTGTACGATTAAGATAAATAGTTTTGGCTTCAGCTGAACTGTAAAGCACATACAGTAAGACCCCTTTCACACTGAAACGCTGCAAAAACCGCCGATAAGACGCCGGTCATTTTTGCGGTGCTTTAGCGGGACTTATCAGGCACTCTTAAGGTCACGTGAAAACGTGACCTTAAAAAAATTTAAACAACACCCATTTTGCTGCGCTTTTAAGGAAGCACTGCCCATTCATTTCAATGGACAGGGGTGTTTCTAAAGCTCTTTTTAAAGCGCTCCAAACATGCCCCAAAGATGCTGCTTGCAGGACTTTTTACACCGCCCCGCAAGCGCACCGCCCCAGTGTGAAGGCACACATAGAAATGAATGGGAGGCAGTTTTCAAGTGCTAGTTTTAGCGCAAAGGTGCCTGAAAACTGCCTCAGTGTGAAAGGGGTCTAAGTGTTAGTATGAATGTGTATTTTTAAATCATCCTTGTAACAAGAAATACTGGTTGCTTCTCTTAAGAGTTGAAATTGGCAATTTCTGTTTACTGTTTGAGGAATCCCCAGGCTCAGCCTGCAAATGTGATCATGCATGCATACTCAAATATCACATCTGTCTTTATAGGTGACACAATATGTTAGGGTCCTTTTTCATTGTGGTGCACATTAGGTGCATTACAATTCACATCTAAGGATGGTGCATGAAATCTTCACAAAATGCACAGCAAAGACCAACTTCGAGTTTTTTTTTTCTAGCTTTATATTCTTTACACTTGTCCTTTCCTGATGTGTTCAGTATGATCACAGGGTGGTCATGTGTCACTCCAGGGTACTTTTTCACTGGGTTGTCCATCAAAAATGTTGAGTGCTATGATGACATCAGCTTTGCTCTCTGCAGCCATACACTGTCAATCAAAGGCAATGTGGTGGTGCCCCCTTAGAGGATGGTCCTATGTTGCCCTCCACACACAGTATGCCCTCAATCTTCCGGTATGATTGAGGCTGGGCATCATTCATCTCTGAATACTAAGGAAATATTTTGGCAGAGGGGAACAAAATGCATCCACAGCTGGTACAAAACAAAATCACTGAGAAAGTACCATTAGAAGTTAAAGTGGCAGTAAACTCATGACCAAAAAAAAAAAAAAAAAAAAAGAAATACAAGCACATTATGTAAGACTTACCTTAAAATGAAGCCCCCCAGTGGTGTGCTGTCACCGCTGACAGGGTTCCATCTTCACCCGGTCTTCCTTCCGGGGTTTGCGGACTCCATCCGTCTAAATGGCTGAGCCGCAATTACGTCACTTCCATTTTATTTCAAGTACTTATATAGCACTATCAATTTACGCAGAGCTTTACATATATAATGTACATTCACATCAGTCCGTACCCTCAAGGAGCTTACAATCTAAGATCCCTAACTCACATTCATACATATACTAGGGCCAATTTAGACAGGGGCCAATTAACCTACCAGCATGTCTTTGGAGTGTGGGAGGAAAACCGGAGTACCCGGAGGAAACCCACGCAGGCACAGGGAGAACATGCAAACTCCAGGCAGGTTGTGTCGTGGTTGGGATTCGAACCAGCGACCCTTTTGCTGCCAAGCAAAAGTGCTATCCACTACACAACTGTGCTACCCTTCCATGCAGGCACACGGGAGCCATGGCTGCGGAACAGCGCTCTCAAAGGATAGCATGCCGTCCATTGAGAGCATAGTGTGCATGTGGCGGTGAGGCCTTCAGCTGCAACTAAAGTTAATATCTCCTAAATGGTTAACATTTAGGAGATAGTTATTGTACCTACAGGTGAGTCAAATTCCCTCGAAATACGTAAGCCAGCAAGGATCCTGGTGGTGTCCTCTCGAGGTCTGGAGTGCGCTAAGTGAACTGAGCAACCTGCCTTTGATACACTGTTTCTCACATGCTTTGTAGTATATTTATTTGTGGATAAACAAAAAGGTGTGTGGGATAATACATTAGGCTGGTGTGCTCTCTTGCACCACCAGAATTCAAATCAAGTGCTTCACAGTCTTATTTTTTATATTTAGCAGATATAAAACGGATTCAAGTGAAGCAGTTTTCAGTAAAGTGTGATAAACACCAGCATTTACTTTAGGGACAAATAAATGAAAATTGATCCCATGCACACTTCCATAGTAGCAGAGTTTTTCATGGCAAATTTCTTTGCAAAAGAGTATATACAGTATATATGGTTCAGTGGACACAGTTTTTATTGCATTTTTGATTCATAGGTGACTGATCTCCTCTATAACACCATATTGCAATATAGTCTCATAAAGAGCAGTAAAGCAGTGTCAAACAAGGGAGACCTAAAGATAGCCTGGCTTTGCGCATTTCTGGACACATCAATTGTTAAGTTGAAGGCTGAAAATTCAAGTTCAATACAAGTTCAAGGAGGCTACCACTGTGACAATATCCAAACAAAAAAATTTAGCCTCATAGTATCTTTAGTGGTTGTTGGCATATGAAATAGCGTGTCCATTGCCGCGCAGTTATTTTTCTATATTCCTTAATATAAAAGAACAACATGATACAAACATTAACGCATCCAAGCATCATCTCTAAAGACAGACATTACAATCTGATTGTACGGTCTATTTTCACTCTACTTTATCTCACCCATTTAATTTACACCCAGCCACACAGTCCCTCACATTATACAGTCATTGGTTACCAAAAAGAGTTTCTGAATATTTAAACAATACCTTACATTTATAACCAAATCAGGAGAGCCCATGTATTTCAAAGTTTTTGGAAAATCTAAGGATGGCACAATAAAAATAAACATATTTTATATCAGAGTGCTATGGCACAAAACATATTTGTTAGTGAAAAGAACAAGCTGCTTACAGCATATTGATACTGTATAGATGACACACACACACGCTGATGTAAGCCATGGATGTCTGTGATCAGACCTCACCAGGCAATTACAGCGTCAGCGCTGAGAAACCTTTACTGGGAGAAACCTGAAGGTACCATTACTGGCTTTTCACTCTAGCTTCCTGCCTGTCATACTGGCCACCTGACTTCTATACTTTGAGGCACTGACCCAAAACAAGTGTGTAGACAAGGGGTGCTCACTTCCTTCTGACTTAACAAACCTAAATACTTCTTCCGGTCTAGTGACTCATACGATTTTAAAAAAGAGTAACGCCAATTTTGTTGAGAAAAAAAACATTACCCTCCGATTGATCTACTGCAGGTACATTGCAGGGATTTTAATAAACTTTGTAGCAGTAGCAGAGTTCCAACTGTTCATGTTCCTAAAGCGATGTAAAAGGATACGCTGACTTTTTAGAAAAAAATTTAAATAAATGCACTTTTTTTGCAGGTAAAAAAAAAATGTGATTTTTTTTGTTGAGCCTGTAAAGCATTGCAGGTCCATGTAGGTCTCCTACAGATCTGTCAGAGTATCTGTGTGCTCATACATCCCGCACAGGCAAGCAGATACAATGACAGGAAGAATCACTTAACTACCATGGCGCTCCACAGCACCATGGTAGTTCATTGAGAACTACATGCCAACAGCCAAAATGTCGGGGCTTGTAGTTCATTCACACACACAGCTGTGTGAAGAAAGAATGACGCAGCTGAGTGGGTGGAGCCCCACACAGCCACGCCGATTTAAGAAAATGACAGAAGAAAATGACAGCTAGTACAGGAAACTTCTCGCCATACTGCTGTCACAGGGGAATAAAAAAAAAAAAATTGCACAGCGGCAGCAGAATTGGGAACATGTTACTAAAAACAGGTGGAATATGTTACGTTACCAAAGGTGAACTTACCCTTCAAAGGTTTTTTTTATAAAAACAACATGTAATACTTACCTGCTCTGTGCAATTATTTTGCACAGAGCAGCCCCAAACCTCCTCTTCTCGGGCCCCCCAGCACCACTCCTGGCTTATTCCCCTTCAAGTACCCCCGCCCCCCCCCCAGCAAACTGCTTGCTTGTGAGGGTACTTGTTAAGGCTCAATTACACAGTGTCTATTAACAAACATAGTGTGGCTTGGCCCCAGCCTCCTGCTCCCTTGTCACTGGATTTGATGGACGGCAGTGGGAGGCAATGGCTCCCGCTGCTCTCACAGTGAGTTCAGTGAGGCGGCTTGGAGAGGAGAGTACAGCGCTGCTGCTCTCATGCACAGCGATGGACTGAAATCTTTTAGGTGGAGGGAAGTATAAAATAAAAAACTAAAATAATATGGTTGCATAAGTGTGCACACCCTTAAACTAATACTAATAATAAATAGTGCCTTTTGATTTTATTACAGCACTCAGTCTTTTTGGGTAGGAGTCTCTCAGTATGGCGCATCTTGACTTGGAAATATTTGCCCACTCTTCTTTGCAAAAAAACACAGGCAGTGTTCAACTACCAGCTGTACTGGAGTCTTGCAATAGCCAAATCCTACAATGGATGTGCTCATACCTTTAAAATACAAAGATTCATTTTGTGCTGTTATCCATTTCTCTGAACAGCAACATATCTCTCTTAATTAAATATATTTTCTCAAGTGCACTAGTCATACAGCTGAGCAGAGTACATGAGTTCTTAAAGTGATACTAGCATTACATGAGAAGTCTAACCTTCTGCGTCATTTTATTCAGGCTCCATTTTTCCCATTTCTGGTTGTCCTGTTTGCTGGGTGACCCGTGTATTGCCGATCTCACCTATGTGACTACAGCCCTGTGTAGGAACGCTGGCTGCGTTCACACTCACTGTGTCCCCGGGCACGGAGGACGCTGTAGCTCTGCCTCCTATGTGCTTTGACACTATGAGATCGACAATACACAGGTCACCCAGCAAACAGGACAACCGGAAATGGTTAAAACAGAGCCTGAATAAAACTTAGAAGCGAAAATGACACAATGTAATGCTATTATTTAGTAACAGATATATGCGAAAAAACGTGAGGGTTTAGAATCACTTAAGGTGGCCTCTAACGGAATTTGGATATTTTGTTTTTAACTCCAATGAGCTGTGAGCATGGTCATTTCCACCCTTCAGCTAGCAAACATTAAGTTGGGGCTGTGGTGTGGGAATTACCCAGCCTGTAGCTCACTGGAGAAGAAAAAAAAAAAGCGCAAGTTCAGCTAGAGAGGAGTTTGGAGGACAATAGACAGCAGAGCAGACAGTGGTGATTAGCAGTCACCAGCTCACTGCTCAGAGCGGCAGAGAGAGCGAAGCGATCAGAGGTGTTTGCTCGCTCAGTTTTCACCCTTAGGCTGGGTTCAAAAATGGTGTGGAGTCCCCACAAAATCCATACCAGACACTTATCCGAGTACACAGCCCTGTATGTCAGGTAAGGGGGTGGGGGACGAGCAAGCGCCCCCCCCCCGAACCATACGAGGTCACATGCCGGGCGCCCACCACCCAAAGCACCTTGTCCCAATATTGATGAGGTCAAGGGCCTCTTCCTAACAACCCTGGCCGGTGGTTGTCAGGGTCTGCGGGCAGGGGGCTTATCGGAATCTGGAGGCCCCCTTTAACGAACCAGATCCCGACCCGTCACCCTATGTGAATGAGTATGGGGTACATTGTATCCCTACTTATTCACCTAAAAAAAAAAAAAAAAAAAAAGTGTGAAAAATAAACACGCTGCTGGGTCTTCTCCCTCTTCTATCTTCTCGCTCTTTTGGAGGGTCTTCTCCCTCTTCTGTATTCTCGCTCTTTGCCCTCTTCTTGCTTCTCACTCTTTTGCCGGGCCTTCTCTGCTGTCTTCTCCCTCTGTTTTCCTTCCGATGTTGACTCAACGCGATCTCCCACACTAATTGCTGTGTCTGCACTGTGCCCTTACTTATATTGGCATGGGGCGGGGGGCCACCCACTGACGTCATCCGTCATCCCCATGCCAAGTAAGGGTACGGCGCAGACCCAGCATTAGTGCGGGAGGTCGCATCGAGTCAATATCGGAAGAAGAACAGAGGGAGAAGACAGCGGAGAAGACCCGGCAAAAGAGCGAGAAGAGGAAGACGACCCGGCAAAAGAGCGAGAAGACATTAGGGGGAAAAGAGCCGGAGAGGGAGAAGACGCCGGAGCTGATTTAATAAAATATATAAAAATATTTTTTTTTTAGGTGAATGGGTAGGGGAACAATGTACCCCATACTCACTCACATAGGGTGGGGGGGCTGGAATCTGGCCACTGGCCAGGGTTGTCAATTAGAGTCCCTTGTCCTCATCAACATGGTGACAAGGTGCTTTGGGGCGGGGGGGGGGGCAGAGGACCCCCCTGCCCCAAAGCACCC
>BLSH010262742.1:4430808-4441575 GCA_018402905.1 Glandirana rugosa
ACTGTACGTGGATTCTTTCGTCCTCCTATCCGTCTCACTGGTCCATAAATTGTGTTTCCTTCGTTACGTTTTTCTAGTCCTACGAAAAATTATTTTCATGTACCATTGTGTGTGTATAGTCCTTATATATAACAAACCCCATTGTATTTGGAATTGGTGGCTAGTGTTGATGTTTCCTCATGTCTATACGTATGTGGTACACATATAAACATTCAGTCAAATTAAATAATACCATTTAGATTTAAGCGAAAAATACACCGATATCGTGTAGAACGTTTATGTGTGTTACATAAAAATCAACAGTTTTTGGCGTAAGATGTGTGAAGATAACTGCCTATTGAATGTACTCACCTTTAATTGTTTCTTCAACAACTTCTACTACTCGATCAATCTGTTGAACCTGCAAAGTTACCAAGACAAAGATATTAGTTGAGAATGCGGTTTTTGACAACTAAAAATACATTGTGTGTATTTGCAAGATGTGCTATAGCCACATAAAAAGCGAATTTAGATTTACCATAATAAATTAAACTGACTTACAAATATACACATGGTGTATGCATATCTGTACTCCTTTGTAGTTGTGATCGGTGGTTAAGGTTTATGTTACCCCAAACAATATATATTCCTGATATGTGTGTGTTACCATGTACTTTTATTAAAAAGCATCCTGATCTTTTTGCATTGCTTCCTTTGTGTTAAATACCTGGTCACTCTGCCTATCCTCCTGCTTTCTTAGGTGCATGTCAAAAACTATTGTGCGAGGCAAATGAGGACATTTTACGGTAAGTAATGGACATAACACAAAATTTATAAAAAGTATACAGTTTTATTTAGAAAATAATGTTAAAAACTCTCTCTGCCATAGAGATCACAACACAGAAATACAAGGATGCACATTCATATCGAAGCTGAAGTTGGATGCTGGAATATTTGATTTCTGACCCCGCACAGGGGATCCGGACTGTTCCAACATATACTTTTACATGTTTCGTGGGGATCCGCTTCTTCAGAAAGTCTTCAGCTTAACAATATGTAACAAATGTTACATACATAAGTGTGTATCAACAATCATTGATACATGTAACCATGACATATTCAGCCCAGGCAGCATGGCCTGACTGGGAACAGTCTTTAAATAGGTTATAAAATGAGGCGGTTAGAGTGATCTCACCCCCAGCCCCAGTGCAAATTCCCAATGGAGGATATCTCAGGGATATGGACAACTGACGCACCAATCTCCTAGGCCCGGGGCCTCAGCACCACTATGCAAAGATTTCCAGCTCCCAAATGGACCAATGTAGAGGCCAAGGGCCAAGATTCCCAACCCTCGTAGCACAGGGGGATTGAGCTCACGGTCCATCACCAGATGGAACACAGAGCTCCCCCTGGAGGACAGCAAAGGGAGGTACAGGCAAACAGGAAATAACCTATTGATCCCATGCAAGGTGCCATAGGCCAAAAGTGACAGGGCCATGGAGGGTGGAAAAATGCCCATCCCAGAAAATAACTCCCAAGGGAGGAAGCCAAGGGTTGGAACAAGCAGAAGACATGGGACATATGGGAGAGAACCCCCACTATTAACCGTCACAATCTCAAGAGGATAACATAATAGATACAAAAACATTTAAGTGAAAAATCATAATTAGCCATAGTGCTACTAAGCTATAAAATGATTCCACTCGGGATACAAAATCCCCACCCACCCATCCCTCCACCTCACAACCCCGACACACATTGGCACAGGGAAGACAGAAAAGGGACCACCTAGGGGGAATCCGATTATAGTAAGGGTTAATGGCTATTGAGTTTGTTTAAGCCTGGAGGGGTTGTAGCAGACAGCCTCTCTATCCACAGGGTCTCAGCTCTGAGGATCAGGTTGTCCCAATCTCCTTCCCTCAGGCTAGGTTCAACCACCTCTAGGGCAAAAAAGGAAACAGTCGTGTTATCGAAGGCATGATGGAGCCCTATATGTCTAGAAACTGGTGTGATGATCTTGCCATTACCGGAGTAGTGGATATGGAACAGTTCCTCCTGAGACGCAAGTACTGCGCGTATGGAATATTTTTAATCAGGGGGGCGGGATGGGCACTTGGAGCATGTAAAATCATGTTCCCAGCACTGGGTTTACGATATAGGTTTGTTATCAGGTTTCGTTTTGGCCTATGGCACCTTGCATGGGATCAGTAGGTTATTTTCCGTTTGCCTGTACCTCCCTTTGCACTCAATACTTGGCTGGGGCTCCTTTTGCATGAATTACTGCATCAATGTGGCATGGCATGGAGACGATCAGCCTGTTGCACTGCTGAGTGTTATGGAAGCCCAGGTTGCTTTAACAGCGGTCTTTGGCTCATCTGCATTGTTGGGTCTGGTGTCTCATCTTCCTCTTGACAATACCCCCACAGATTCCCTATGGGGTTTAGGTCAAGCGAGTTTGCTGGCCAATCGAGCACAGATGATCATTAAACCAGGTATTGGTACTTTTGGCAGTGTGGATGGGTACCAAGTCATGCTGGAAAACAAAATCAGCATCTCCATAAAGCTGGTCAGCAGAGGGAAGCAAAGTTTTCTGGTAGAGGGCTGCACTGACTTTTGACAGTGGACCAACACCAGCAGATCACATGGCTTCCCAAATAATCTGGCTGGAAGCGCTATTAGGGATTATGCACATGTGAGGTTAGGGAGCAATAAAACCTTGCATTTGAGCTTCCGTTTTTTTTTTTGTCCCAACTGCTACCCCCTTTAGCTGCAGAGGCAGCAGCCAGAGATTACACATGTTGCAGCTGTGATACCTTGCTTCGCAGACGTGGCAGAAATTACACCCCCTGTCGCTTTCAGCAGACATAGCCTACAGATCATGACTTATTCTAAAGAATAGGGGGCACTTGTGCAGGTTCCAAAGGTGCAGGCAATGAGGAGGCAATACAACATCTCCTCACTGCCTGTCAAATATGCTCTCTTTAAAACGACCAGAGCATGGATTACTATTCAGACAGCATGACACATGTGAATAAGACCTTATGGTGACTCTGGGACTGGTGCGATAGTAACTGGGGATGCTGTGACTGGCTGCACTTGTCTGGTGACATATTGTTGTGGCAATGATCATGTACAATGGCTGGCTGCTCTGAAAACACTGTATTTCAGTCTAACCAGCCATTGTCTGATCACCACCATAACAATACAATGTCACCATAGTGACACTGCACTTGCTCTGGTGAGAGTATGTAAATATATATATATATGTGTATGTACAGTTTAAATTTCTACATACTGTCACCAATGCTGACATTGTACTGCTTGGGCTATTGATAAGAGACCATGGCTGCTGAACTAGCATACTGTGTCATTAGAGCGCAGCCATTGTCTCTGATCAATAGAGGGAGAGCTGTACCATACCACCATAGTGACACTGTACTGCTCGAGGGGAGGTTATTATGTGTTTTGTTTTTTTACACTTCACTTAATAGAGTTGTGATGACTATATTAAGCAGTCAGTTCCCTCTCACAGCCAATTGCTGTGCTAGAGAATGGCTCAAAAACTGCAGCCTTTGTTTACATGTGTGATCACTATGATTGGTCGGAGACATCACATGATACAGGGCCTGTAACCTGCTCTGTAATCATCTGTGTCCAAGAGACACAGCTCACCGGGACGCTCTTGGAGCTGCACACGAGTGGTGCATATGGGGTACAGCATTTAATTTACCTGGGCCAGACAGGAAGGGATTAAAATAGTGTCCTGTTCTGCTGCAAGGGAAGCTTGGTCACTGAGCAATTTATGTTTTTTACAGGCTTTCAGTAGAAAGAATAGCCTGAGAATTTGCTTCAGTTCCTGACAGTATTTGTCAAGGTACAGGGAGTATGTCCAAAGAGGGATAAGAAGCTTGGTGGTTGCATTTACTGTAGCCAAGTCCTCATGGCAAAAGGGTGGAGAAGAAACACCCCGAGTACCCTATAAAGTCCTGTCAGTGGAAGTGGCAATGAACTGTGCAACCGGTTGTGTGGCTTTACACCTAATTATCCATCTGAGAATGAGAGCTGTGAATGGTTGAATTTTAGAGCTAAAGTTGCAAAGTTTACACTGTAAAAGTGAATACGAATCACACATAAGCTCCAGTTTCCTGATCGTTTTGTCATACTGACCCATACCAATCAGGATACATGTACAGTTGCGTTCAAAATAATAGCAGTCAGACATCACTAACCTGATCAATCACTGTTTTTGGTAGAAATTATATTTCTACATGGCAAATAATTTACTAGCAGGTGTAGTAGAGTAATAGAAATCCAAAAGACCCAACAGTCATGACATGCATGCTGCTGATTCTGTGTAATTGAAAGGGGCATGTTCAAAATAATAGCACTGTGGAGTTCAATTAGTGAGGTCATTCATTCTTTGAAAAACAGGTGGCAATTATTGCCCTTATTTAAGGAAGGAAAGCAGAAAATGTTGTACATGCTGGTTACAGTGCATTTCTCTCTGAAATTCTGAGGAAAATGGGTCGTTCCAGACATTGTTCAGAAGAACAGCGTACCTTGATTAAAAAGTTGATTGGAGAGGGGAAACATAAAAGAAGTGCAGAAAATGATAGGCTGCTCAGCTAAAATGATTGTGAATGCTTTAAAATGGCAACCAAAACCTGAAAGACGTGGATCAAAAAAAAAAAAACTACTATTCAAATGGATAGAAGAATAGCCAAAATGGCAAGGACTCAGCCAACAATCAGCTCCAGGAAGATGGTGACCAAAGTTACCTGTGAGTACTGTTATAATTAGAAGATGCCTATGTGAAGCCAAGCTATCTGCAAGAAGCCCCCACAAAGTTCCACTGTTGAAAAAACAGTCATGTCCTGAAGAGGTTACAATTTGCCATAGAGCATATTGACTGGCCTAAAGAGAAATGGCGCAACATTTTGTGGACTAATGAAAGTAAGATTGTTCTTTTTGGGTCTAGTGGCCGGAGACAGTTTGTCAGACGACCCCCAAACACTGAATTCAAGCCATAGTACACTGTGAAGACAGTGAATCATGGTGACGCAAGCATCATAATATGGGGATGTTTCTCATACTGCGGTGTTGGGCCGATTTATCGAATACCAGGGATCATGGATCAGTTTGAATACATCAGAACACTTGAAGAGGTCATGCTGCCTTATGCTGAAGAGGAAATGCCCTTGAAATGGGTGTTCCAACAAGACAATGATCCCAAACACACCAGTAATTGTGCAACATCTTGGTTCCAGAACAACAGGAATGATATTATGGAGTGGCCAGCCCAATCCCCGAATCTTAATCCAATAGAAAACTTGTGGGGTGACATCAAAAATGCAGTTTCTGAGGCAAAACCAATAAATAGAAAAGAACTGTGGAATGTAGTCCAATCACCCTGGGCTGGAATACATGTTCACAGGTGCCAGAAGTTGGTTGACTCCATGCAACACAGATGTACAGCAGTTCTCAGAAACAGTGGTTATACAACTAAATATTAGTTAAGTGATTCAAAGGAAAGCAAAATCTTCAAACATTTTTCAGTTTATATAGTGAATGTTTGAGTTTGTAAAGAAGAATACAAACACTGCTATTTTTTTGAAGTCTAATATTCACTTTTCTTCAATTTTTTAGATTAACAACACAAATTTGATATATTTTTCTTCATGTTTTGATTTGGAATGGAATGTGTAGTGTTCCTAATGCATTTGTGTGTATGGAAATAAAAACAATTAGAAGGATTTTGAGCTGTATTCACTTTTTTAAGGAGTCTTCAGGGTCTTGATTCCAAAAGGGAGGAACCATGGCCCTGGGCACCAAGTACAGAGGTGAGTGTCCACGCAAGATCCATAGCAACAATTACATTCTGTCCCCACGGCGTGGGGTCGGAGTTCAGCACCAAAGTTTTTACTCAAGTTGCACAGATCCAGATGGCACTGCTTCTATTATTATTAGAATACAGTGAAGTGTTGATTGAAGAGCTAATTGTAGAATCCAGAAAAATGTGGAAAAAAAAAAATAAAGCAGTTAAGATTACAGTGATTTCACTGTAATGGAGAAGATGTTCATCACCTTAGGACACAAGGAAAAAAAACAGAGAACTAATGGAATGGGGGAAGGGTTATAGGGGATGCCCAGGGGGCTTATCCTCAAAAGCTTTGCCAGTGTCCAATCACCTGAAGGTACCAGCCTAAATTAAAGAATCTATAATCAAGCCCATGTCCTGTAATGAATGATTACGATAGATTTTTTTTTTTTGTTCTGGATAGACTGCGAGTGGTGAAACCTATTTTTTATTTTGCTCTGTTTCCTTGCTTGAAAGATTTACTGTCTTTATTTGTCATGATGATTATGGATCAAGCGAAATGTCAAGTAGTGTTACTGTTATCACCTAATCACATGAAGGTAAACCTTCCAATGGAGACAACTATATTGGTGCCAAATGTCTAAGAGGTTATTCTGCCCATATGCTGAGGATATATTTGTCATGAACCATGAATCAGACCAAGACTGAAGTGCAGTAAAAGCACACTTTTTAATAAAAAGGTAAAATGATATAAACAGTGTAAAGGTGGTCAAAACATAGCCAGGGTTCAGTAACCAGTGGATAGACATAGCAAGCCAGCGAAACATAAGTCCAGAGATCAGCGATGTCAGACAAACAGCATGCAGGGTCAGGAGCCAGGAGAGTCAGCCGAGCAGGGTCTTGAATCCAGGAATCAGACAGGCAATGTCTTTCACAGGAAAACAGAGATTTCTCCAGAGATGTTGACCAGGCGAAGGCTTCTGAGATCTGATCCAGGCAGTTTATATAGCAAGGAGAGTTGGCCAACGAGCAGGAAATGGACATCAGGTGACACACAGTGGAAGCTGAGACTGTCAATTGACCCTCAGCTGAGCAGCTAGCAATGAGAAGGGCGAGCCCAGCTCTGACAATGTTGAATCTCTGGGACAGAAAGTGAAAACAAAGTGCAGGTTTTTAAAAACTCTCTTACTCTTACAAAACAAGACAAGTGCTGCTAAAAACAGGACTGTCAGACAACAAGTGGTTGCAGACACTGTCAACTTACCCATTCCCTACCCAGATATACATAATTTTATAGCACTTTCAGCACCTGCAAAATACCAGGAGTTGGCTGGTGTAAGATCTTATAGGAAGCAGCGATGAGCACCTTCCTCCTCATGTGACAGTGTTTGCGTCTACAGAAAGCCTAAGCACTGCAACATGGGAATAGGTCATTTGCTCCACAATATTGAGAGCACAGGGTTTTTTTCAGCAGCTGCAACAGAAGAAGCAGCAGTATGGGGTGGAAGCTGGACAGGTGAGTAGAAGGTGGTTGGGTGGTAGGCTTTAAACATACCCCCATACTATGCCATGAATGTGACAGGGCCTCTTTAAATCACAAAGTAGCATAACATTTCCTATGTAGCCCTTGCCTCAATCAGAATCCTTGATGAATGATCAATAAAATTTCCAGACAAGGCAAGCCACGCAGAAAACGTACAGGAGTTAATATTGTGTACTACTTGCAGGCAAACACACAGCAGTACAGCTATGGTCTTGGCATAAATAATTTAAAAATTAACAAAAATCAGGTTCACAATACCTTTTCTTTACTAAACCAATTGCCATCACAAACATTTAAAAAATCCTTTAATTTGCTTTATAGCTTACTTTGTCCAGTTTCTAGCAGATTTACAATAGTGTGCAGGTAAAATGCGGTATTGTAAATTAAACCAGCTTAGGCACAAAGGAAAAATAAAAAATAAAAAAAATATTTTCAAGATTTGTCATAACTGTGGGTTTCTTCGGTGCCTGTTTTCCAGAAGTCTTTTGTCATAACCTCAAGCAAAACTATGATTTCCAATGTTGCTTTCCCTGTTTAAATACATTTTTCCATTGGAAAGACTAAACTATTTGAAGTGGATGCCCCCTCTGGTAAGTTCTGCTGCACAAGGCCTGGCAAGCTTTTTAAGCAAGTGACAATTAGCTTGGCTGCACTCCTTGAGATAAGTGGATGCCCTGCATGATCCCACTATTCCTCAAAGCATTAAAGCAAGTCATGGCACCAAAGAGCAGCAGTCACAAATAGCTTGCAAGTTGAAAGCTTTCCCCTCAAATAATCAGAACTACATTTGTTCCATTTGGTTTAGAGGGTTGGTTCACTTGTTGAAAACCTCACTTGCATCAATTTTAATTAATTAAATAGCTTACTTCTCCTGAAAGTGTATGCGTGTCTGTGTTCATTTTCACTTCTCTGCTCTATAATTTTGAGGTTTAAATCACCAGCAGAGAACAGAAAATGTATTATTGTATATGAGTGCTATGGAAACAGATGGCTTAAGAAAATGATTCACTGCTGCATTAAAGCAGCCAAAAATCATTCTTTTGATTGTGCAAGGGTCACCGTTGAAGGAGTACGTTTTAACCACTAGACAGTTTAGCTTAACCTGAAATTTAACAGTTCTGCATGGTAGAAATAAATAAAAATGAAGGATGTAAAAAGACGCAGAATAAAAATGATTTATTTTTTTTAATTAAATGTCTCCATACACAAAGCAATGTCCCCGGTCAGAACCCAATCCCCATTCAACTGATATCTATCCAATTCAACCTGTGATTAGGTACACATGTAAAAAACAATTGGCATCCACAGGATCTCAACCAATATTCAAACATATGTCTCACCCAAGACCAGATATCACCTGAATTCGATCTAAAAAAGTAAAAGAATCACCCCCACATGTAGATGTACATACTTGTAACCCCACACTATAAATTACATATTGCACAGAATATCCCTAAAGAAAAAGATGCAGATCAAAATCCTTGTTTAACCCCCTAGGAAATAAAGTATCCAAACGGTTAATCCAATAGACCTCTCTCAAGTCTAGACCACAGGGGCACTTGATCAGATATATTACAAGTGCGGATTGGCATGTGTGGTAGCCTCTGATTTCAATATTTTCACCAGTATGGGGATGGCTGAATGTCCCGCCCTTAATCATGCAATTGCATTGTATGCAATTAAGGCATGGGTAAGAGCCATAGTTAGGGGTACAAAGGAATGTTTTTCCTCACAGTATTTTTTGATTTTTTATGTTGAGACCTTACCACTCTAGAATAAATAGTTTGTCCCCTATGATAAGATGGTAAAGGGGTTGATTGAAATTCCTCTATAAGCGGGTAATTGTCCCTCAGGATGTTCCAATGTTTCCTAACTATGTTACCAATTCTCCTCGAATGGGGATGGAATTGTGTCACAAACAGTATTTTCCTTTGCTTTTTATATCTCTTAACCCTCTCTGGTTCATTCCGTATCTTTTCCAATTCACTTCTAGCATAGCCTCTCTTGATCAGTTTACTTTCCATTTCATCCAGACTTTTTTTCCTTTGTGCTGGCTCACTCACAATTCGTCTAACTCGAGTGAATTGGCTATTTGGTACCAATTTAAACACTCCAGGCGGGTGAAAACTACATTGATGTAATAATTGATTGCGATCAATCAGGTTGGATAAACAGGTCACTTTTCAGTGTGCTCGCTTCCAATAATATTTTGACATCCAAAAAAGGTATGCTCTCCTCACTATAATTAATATTAAACTCCAATCCCGGTAGTAAAAGATTCAAATATGAAACAAAAGTAGGGTATGCATGTCGCCCCCCCCCCCCCATATTGCCAACACGTCATCAATGAAGCGCCACCAGCCCTGACAATGTTCCTCAAATAATGCATTAACAAAGATAAAAGAATTTTCAACCATATCCATAAAGACGTTTGCATATGGGGGGGGGGGGGGGACGTTTGAACCCATTGAGGCTCCCTTCAATTGTCTATAGTAATGTTCTCCATACATGAACACATTTTCAAGCACCAACTTAAAGTAATCATAACAAAAAATTAAATCTGCAAAGTATTGTACTGGATCGAGGCCACCCATAGTCGTCTACACGCTTCTAAACCCAGCTCATGGGGTATTATGGTGTATACACATGATACATCCCAAGTGACCAGCGTGGACCCAGGTCTCACCTCCACCAGTTTAAGTTTATTCAAAAAATCGTCCGTGTCTCTTATATATGATCTCATTTGTTTAATCAGTGGTGTAATAAATCTATCTAGATATTTTGCTAGCGGAGACGTTACAGAGTCCATGCTGGACACTATGGGTCAACCCGGAGGATTTATTGGGTCCTTAGGCCCCTTTAGTAAAATGTAAAAGACTGGTGTTCCCGGATGTTCAATTAACAAAAATCTACATGTTGCCTCATTATCCCATCCTCCTTTGTCTTTTTGATCAATTCCCTTACTCTATTCTGTCAAAAATAGGGTTATTAGCCAATATGCTATATGTAGTCTCATCCGCCAGGTGTCAGCCGTATGATTGGGTAGTATGGTGCCCCCAACTTCGTTTCCCGCAGTAGAGTTAAATATCAAAAAGGTGGATCAGAACAAAAAGCTCTTTTTGGACAATTGTTCAGTGGTAGATCATACACCTAACAATCTCACATTAGAGGAAAGAACCACACTTACCTCCTTGCCGGCTCAGCGGGATATTATCAAACCGGCCGACAAGGGGGGTTCTATAGTGGTTATGGATATAGAAAAATATGAAAGAGAAGTTATGAAACACCTGGCGGATGAGACTACATATAGCATTATTGGCTAATAACCCTATTTTTGACATCCAGAAAAGGCAAAGGAGGATGGGATAATAGATGAGGCAACATGTCGATTTTTGTTAACCACCTCCCACCCGGCCACTGTACATAT
>BLSH010262742.1:4465411-4485788 GCA_018402905.1 Glandirana rugosa
TAGGGAATTAAAAGAAAAGGAAAAATAGCCAAACCCTGCCATTCTTGCTTAGCCATGTCCCTCCCAACCATCAGACGTAAAGCTCTCCAAAAAAGGGTGGAAGCTGGCCGAGCTGTTTAAACCCGGTGGACTGGTCTCCCTCAACAACACTATCCACCAGGTTTCTCTTTGTAAGAGAACTTTATCCAGGTCACCTCCCCGGTGATCAGGATGCACTCTATCCAAAATAGTGAAGTTAATCTTGGGAAAAATTCCCCTATGGGCATCCCTGACGTGACGTCCCAAAGGTAGGTCGGGGTTGCTGTTCCTCATACTTGAGATATGTCTCGCTGCCCTCTTATAGCATTCCTGAATTGTCTTTCCAATATGGAATCCTCCGCAAGAGCAAGTTAGGAGATAAACCACCCCGTCGACTTGCAATTTGCAAAACGGCGGGGTTTGAAGGTCTGACCATTAGGCAGTTTCATCTTAGGGTCCATTCATGAAAAAATAGGATTTTTTGACTTACCGTAAAATCCTTTTCTCTGAGTTCATTGACGGACACAGCCTCGTATTCTTGACATGTGGGGTTTATGCACCTTTCACTAGGAGTGGACTAGGCAGAACGTAGTTCAGCTAAAAGCAGACACAGCCCCTCCCAGGGGGCTGTCCTCACTTGGCATAACCCCTCCTGCCCTGCTCAGCAACTCAGTTCGTAAAAAGCAGTACAAACTCAAACAAAGAGGGGTGGGTGCTGCGTCCGTCCGTTTACGGTAAGTCAAAAAATCCTATTTTCTCTTTCCTTCATTGATGGACGCAGCCCTATATTCTTGACATGTGGGGACGTCCCAAAGCAGTGTCAAAACGAGGGGTGGGCAACAACAACTGTACCCAACAGAAAAGTTCTCTGTGAGGCGCCCCTCACACCACCGCCTGCAAAACTCTGCGGCCAAATGCAGCATCCGAGGACGCTGCAACATCAACTCTGTAAAATTTTGAAAAAGTGTGCACTGAGATCAAAGTGGCCGCCTTGCACACCTGAGAAACCGACGCCTGATGTCGGAAAGCCCAGGAAGTACTAATCGCCCTGGTAGAGTGAGCCGTGACCGGAAAGGGGGGCTCCTGGTCCCGAACAGCATACGCACGGATCACCGTCTGTCGTATCCAACGGGAAATAGTGGCCGACGAGGCCGCCATCCCCTTGCGCGGACTATCCACTGCGACAAAAAGCGCATCCGACCTCCAAAAAGAGGCTGTGGCCGCCAGATACACCCGCAGAGCCCTAACCACATCCAGGGAGTGCAAAGCAACCTCCTTAGGATGAGACAGGTGCGGGCACAGCGAAGGGGAGATAATGTCCTCATTGATGTGAATAGAGACCACCTTCGGTAAGAAGGAAGGAGAAGGGCGCAAAACCGCCTTGTCCCTATGTAGGACAAAGTACGGAGACCTACAAGACAGAGCCACCAGCTCAGACACCCGCCTAGCGGATGTAATAGCCTCAAGGCAAGCCACTTTCTGCGAAAACAGCTGCAGGGAATTTTCCCTGATATTTTCGAAAGGCGGCTTCTGAAGGACTGAGAGGACCAGATTAAGGTCCCAAGGCGCCGAAGGCGCCCGTACCTGGGGAGCGACATGACGAACCCCCTGGACAAAGGTATGAATCAATGAATGCGTCGCCAAAGGACGCTGAAAAAGAATCACCAGGGCAGAAACCTGTGCTCAATGCCAGCTTGTGGTCTAGGCCTTGTTGAAGGAAGGCTAGCCCTCAAGCCACTGAACAGAACAGGATTCCACACCCCCGCCTCGCACCAGGCAATGTAAGCCTTCCAGGTGCAGTGGTATATCTCGCGTGAAAATGACTTGCACGCCTTGGGCATGGGAGGAATCACTAATTCCTAGACCCCCCAAACCCTTAACACCTGGGATTCAATAGCCAGGCCATTAAAGCGAGGACAAAGCAAGGGGCAAGATGGGGCCCTGGGAAGTAGATCCTCGCAAAGCGGAGGCCGCCAGGGAGCATTCACCACCAACCGCACCATGTCGGCATACTCAGGCCTCCGGGGCCAGTCTGGCACCATGAGAACGGGCGGAATTTCCTCTGCTTCTATCCTGTGCATAGGCGCAGGAGCAGCATGAGAAGGAAAAAAGCATAGGTGAACCGAAGACGGGTCCACAGAGCCACAAGGGCACCCACCTCGTCTATGCTTATGAAGATCTGCCCTTTCCGAGTCCGCCGGGGTGCCAGCCGAACCACGACTGGTGTACCCCACCGCAGACAGATCTGGCGTAAAATGGCCGGATTCAGGGACCATCCCCCCTGAACCAACCTTACATGACCAAGGCATACACTAGCCAACTCTCGACGCCTGAAGCGTAAACGTGTAGTTCTGCCCACCGTGGAACGAAAGCCGCCTTGCTGATCCACATATGCCACGGCCGTGGCAATATCTGACTGCGCTCAGACAGAACAAAACTACAGCCTCCCCGACCAGCGGGAGAGGCAAAGCCAGATGGCCCGAAGATCAGGAAATGCATCTGGACACGACTCCGCCTGAGACCAGTGACCCCAGGTCGCCAACACCCTCAGGACTTCAGCCACCGTCCAAAAACAGGGAAGAAAACTTCCCTAAATGCAGGGCTGGGGCCCGCAACCACAGTAGTGAGGATCTGGCCTGGCGGTCCAACCTAATCAACCGAACCAGGGATGAGGGGGACTTGTCCCACTGCAGAACACCTTTGCTGCTGAGCAGAAGTGTGACACTGCGCAAACGGGACCGCCTCCAGAGAGGAAAGCCAGGGCCCCCGAAACCACCTGCAAGGGGCAGGGGAAACCACTTTAGGGACAGCGGGGACCGACCCGCCAACTAAAGCGTCTGTGCTTGGTCATAGGAAGGAAAAAACCTCCATCCGGACTGAATCTCGGATCAGACCCAGAACCTCCAAACCTCCACCGAGACATACCACCCGGGCCCCGTTGTCCTCCGACCATAAGCAGGACGGAGTAAATCAGGGTACGCCCCGAGGACAGGACAAGGGTATCTACCCATTGATGAAGCCGGTTCCTAGCCAGGCCGGCGGTCTGCAGGGGAAGATGGGAACGAAATCCCATTTTGTACCCAGACAAAATCAACCAGCGGACCGAAATTCAGCAAAGTCATCGACCGCAGCCATCTCACCACCAAAACCGTGGGTGGGGGCACCATCTAGACCTGAGGGGACATTATCAAGATGTTTAGAGGTAAAGAATTCAATACGTTAATGAATAAGTATAAAAAACATGGGAAGAAAGAGGCTCAGGATTCTGAGATGATGACGATGTTCCTCCAACTGAGGAGATTAGTGGAAAAAAAGACAGCGATGTTTTGGCATATTGAAGGGTTTGACCACTACATTCGGGAGGATGTTAATCCTTTTGGGTTGAGGGCCCAGATCTTCCCCACCCTAGATAATGTAGATGAAACTTTCAAAAAAGAAGTGGGAGAATAATAATCTCCAACAATGCTCAAAAACTATGATGAAACTACTTATAAAAGAATATAAAAAAAAGAATCTCCTCGGTTGAGAGGGACATTGACATCGTCTATTCCCTACTAGAAACGTTTAAAGATCATCCCAAATTATAGGGAACAGGAAGAAAGTTTTAAGAACCACATTGACCAGACAGTGAAGGAAATTATTACAACCAAAGAACGGAAGTTCTGGCAGGATAAAAACGGCCTTCAGGGAGGGTAAGGCTTATCGATGGCCGAATACAAATTCACAAAATAGACAGTTTAGACAAAATGATAGTTTTAGAACTTATAATAAGTTCAAGGGCTCTAATTTCTCTCTCAATTCTGTATCTTCCTTCAACTCACACTATCACAAGGAAAACGAGGACCACAAAAGCACAAATGGCGGTCACCCAACACTACGAATAAGTCCAACAAAAGACATATTACAGAATCTACAGTTTCAAACAGTTCTTTTAATCAGGTGACGGGTTTGACACATTCACACAAAACTGACTCAGCATGGGGTGGCCCTTCTGGGCAACCAGGGCACCACACAGACACAAACTCGACAGATTGTAACAAAACACTGGCAAATCTTAAAAACGGACCCCAACCTCAGACCCTTTCTTCCGGATAACCCACCGATTACTTTTCGGAAATCAAAGTCGCTGTGTGACTGTTTAACACAAAGCGAATACAAAGGCAACAAGAGGGGGGGGGATCCATGTGTCTATAAGGGGACATTTATGTGTGGAGGATGCAAATGTTGCTTTTTCATGAATACGGACCCTAAGACAAAACTGCCTAATGGCCAGACCTTCAAGCCCCGCCATTTTGCAAATTGCAAGACAGGGGGGTTTTATCTCCTAACTTGCTCTTGCAGGGGATTCTATATTGGAGAGACAATTCAGGAATTCTATAAGAGGGCAGCGAGACATATCTCAAGTATGCAGAACAGCAACCCCGACCTACCTTTGGGATGTCACATCAGGGATGCCCATAGGGTAATTTTTCCCAAGATTAAATTCACTATTTTGGATACAGTACATCCTGATCACCGGGGAGGTGACCTGGATAAAGTTTTCTTACAAAGAGAAACCCAGTGGATAGTGTCCTTGAGGGCAACCAGTTCACCGGGTTTAAACAGCTAAGCCAGCTTCCGCCCTTTTTTGGAGGGCTTTACATCAGGTGGTTGGGAGGGACATGGCTAATCAAGAATGGCAGGGTTTGGATATTTTTCGCTTTTAATTTTTTCCCCTCCTCCCCCTCACTGCAAATGTTGGGTCCTCTTCTACCCACATCAAATTCCCCCTTTTCTCCTTCTCCCTTTCTCACCCCCCACGAAAAAAAAAGTCCTTCATGTAGGGACATGGAGTGTACCTTTCCGTTTTAGGAGGATATGCCTGCATTTATTTCCCAATGAACCAGAGCTTGTTTGTTTGTTTTTTTCTCTCCTGATATTTTTGGGATGGATCAACGCACAATATCATGGCTCTTGTTTTTGGCAGGTCCCAGGGATGGAGTCTGCCATCCATTCAGGGACACCTGCTGTTACCTTCTTGGTTCTTTTTTCCCAGTGGGGATATTGTGGGAGAGAAGGATTAGTCTCTCCCCCAGCCCGGATATATGCAGGTTGTGTATCAATGACAGGACCCCATACATTCCAGGTGGCCCTAAACTTTGTTTTGGGTAAACATCCTGGATGTGCAGACTGAGGGGCCTGGTCGGCTCCTTCCTGCTTCTGGAGCCTGGCTGGCCTCATCAGTGCAGGGATCTGGCACGGAGTTGGCGATCCCGCCAATCGGGGTGGAGACCAAAGGTGCGGCTTGTGGGTTCCCCACGTGTCGGCAGCAACATTGGATGATGTCATCCGACATCGCGGCCGGATTGAGGCATGGCGCATGCGCTGGCGTCTTTTCCGGCTATTTCAACGCCGCCTCAGCTCCCGGCCACACACATGGAGCCGAAGCTGCCACATGTGGAGACAGGAGATTTTGGAGACAGAGGTATGAATGCCAAATGGAGCATACTGTCTTACCCACTGGAACGGAGTCCAAATGGAGACAATTATGGGCTGCCATGGGGAGAGTGGTCTTACCACAGAGGGGATGCATGGAGAGGAGGTTGACGCCCGGTCTGGGTTGTACCCCCAGGGACAATGGTTACATGCTAGCGAGTTTTTTCTCTCTATTCGTTACAGGCACCATCTTAGGAGAACAAGTACGGTAGATCCCGTCGTGAACTGCAGAGATATCTGCTTCCGCTGGAGTCTATGTGGACCAAGGTGTATTGTGCCCTAGAAACAATTTTGATGCAACATTTGTGATCAAATGCTTTGGAGAAAGGGCGACCTGGGAGCAAGGTTGTCTTCCTCCCCCTACACACCTCCCTGTCCTTAATATTATTTGACATGATTGGAACAAACTCCTTTCAGTACTCAACACGGTCAGTATGGGTTTATTTCTGGCTCTCTGCCTGTCTCACAATTGAGTGGCACGTACCCACTGGGGCACCCTAATGCACCGTGGGCCCTGAACCCCACGCCCCCCAATGGGGTTGTTGGGGTCTGGGGGTAGTGTAATTTGAGGGCCATACCCCACTGAGTGCGTGTGAGCAATTGTGAAATCTAATATAATGTATATAAAGTAACTATAGTCTCTTCACCTTCTTCCCTCCTATAGAGGGCAACTCTAATACATGATTAGGCTTGGGCCTGAAATTTTCCCCGCCATACCGACTTTTGAAGTACCATTCTGACTCCACCTCTACTCTATATTGCACATCAAAACTGAGAAGATCTGTAAGTGTCATTAATAGGTAGGTAAGACCCATACACAATATATCAGGAAGTGAAACACAGATTTACATCCACCAGGAACCCATGTCTATATGTGCATTTATGTAGCTGCTGGCATTGTTCAGATATCTCCACTTAAAAGCCCAGGACATCATATGATGGCGTCCCGGTGGGAAGTGTTCAGCCAGACTTCCTAATTTTATAAATTTAGTCTGAACGCATTCAGCCAGGGGAGTTGGGAAATTGCAAATAGAGAATATGGCATCCCTTGTTTTTAGATAGACTTAAAAAGAGTAACTCCACTTTTGTTGAGGATACAACAATCCCCTCTGGGTGGATCTATGTAAATCGCAAAGATTTTCACAAACTTTGTAGCCGAGTACACAGGCTACCCCCAAAAAAATTAATAGTCAGCAGCTACAAACACTGTAACTGCTGACTTTTACTATTAGGACACTTACCTGTCCAGGAATCAAGTGGTTCTCAATATTTCAATCGGTTATCAGGTGCTGGCGCCACCAGCCTTGTGGCATCACAGCCGGTTTCCTACTGTGCATGCGCGTAGTGAGCTGCGCATTGTGAATGGACCAGCTGTGAAGGAAGGGGGGGCACCAGGTACCCGTTGCCCTCTCCCCCCCTAAAAGTTTCCAAATGTGGCAGCGGGGGATGAAGCAAACACTATAGCTAAAGAGGCCAAATAAGTTTTCTAGTCAGAGTGAGAGTTACAACACTGCTACCAAGTAAATTTATGGAGAAAACTAAAACAATGAAAAAGTTAAAAGTAAAGTGCTCTTCCATCATGTACCAAATATAAAGTATACTATGAGATGAACAATGCGCATTTACTAAAGCGGTTTGAATTTTATACTGTGGCTCCTCCAGAAATCTTGTGAGTGCCTTTTCTAATAAGACTATCATATAAAATGTACAAAGGGCAGAGAAAATACCCAACACTTTTAAACATTAAACATTTTTAAGGGCAGGCACCAGTGGAGACCACCAGTATCTTTTAGACTTCAAAATTGGTTCCCCTTCAAGATTCTCTGCACACAAGTCGCACTGCAAGTCGGATCATCATGATATGACTTCTGGTGCGACTTCTATTCAAATCAATGGGCTCCCATAGGGAACCATTGATTTTGAATAGAGGCAGATTAACACCTGATGAGGTTAAACGTTGGGTATGCAACATTAAGCCACATTTTTGAGCTTTTACCGGCATCAGCGTCACAACCGCTGTAGCGCTGCAGCCTCAGAGCGTGTTGGTCCTGGGTTTTTATTTACAGCTTAAAAACACCTATGCCACTTATAGCTCAAAAACATCTGTGTGTATGAGGCCATTGAATAACATGAGAGGTGTTTTTAAGCTTTAAAAACAGCTCAAAAACGTGGCTGTAAAAACGGCTGTGTATTACGGCCTTAATTTGACCTATAAACTGTACAACTCAGTCGAACAACAAACTGAAATCTTTTAGATGGACGGATGTAAAAATATAAACCTAAAATAATATGGTTGCATAAGTGTGCACACCCTTAAATACTTTGTTAAAACACCTTTTGATTTTATTACAGCACTCAGTCTTTTTGGGTATGAGTCTGTCAGCGTGGCACATCTTAACTTTGCAATATTAGCCCACTCTTCTTTGCAAAAAAACACTCCAAATCTTTGGAAGCATCTCCTGTGCACAGCCCTCTTCAGATCACCCCACAGATTTTCAATCGGATTCTGGTCTGGGCTCTGACTGGACTATTCCAAAATGTTAATCTTCTTCTGGTGAAGCCACTCCATTGATTTGGATGTATGCTTTGGGTCGTTGCCATGCTGAAAGATGAAGTTCCTCTCCATGTCCAGCTTTCTAGAAGAAGCCTGAAGGTTTTGTGCCAATATTGACTGGTATATGGAACTGTTCATAATTCCCTTTACCTTGACTAAGGCCCCTGTTCCAGCAGAAGAAAAACATCCCCTAAGCATGATGCTGCTACCACCATGCTTCACTGTGTGCATTGTGTTCTTTTGGTGATGTGCAATGTTATTTTTTCTACAAATATATCTTTTGGAATTTTTGCCAAAAAGTTCAACCTTGGTTTCTTCAATCCAGAACACATTTTCCCACATGCTTTTGGGAGACTTCAGATGTGTTTCTGCAAAATTTAGCTGGGCTAGGATGTTTTTTCTTCATAAGAAAATGCTTCCGTCTTGCCACTCTACAATATAGCCCAGACAGATGAAGAATACAGAGATTGTTGTCACATGTACCACACAGCTGGTACTTGCCAAATATTCCTGCAGCTCCTTTAATGTTGATGTAGGCCTCATTGCCACATCCCTGACCAGTTTTCTTTTCCTCTTTTCATCAATTTTGGAGGCACGTCCAGTTCTTGGTAATGTCACAGTTGTACCAGATTTTCTCCACCTGATGAGGATTGTCTTCACTGTGTTCCATGCTATATCTAAACCTTGGAAATTATTTTGTATCCTTCTCCTGACTGATACCTTTTAACAATGAGATTTCTCTGATGCTTTTGAAGCTCTCTTTGCTTTTGCTGTAGGATGCAACTGAGAAAATGTCAGGAAAGACTTACTAGAACAGCTGAACTTTATTTGGGGTTAATCAGAGGCACTTTAAATGATGGCAGATGTGTACTGACTGCTATTTAACATGAGTTTGAATGTGATTGCTTAGATCTGAACACAGCTACAGCCCCAGTTATAAGAGGGTGTGCACACTTATACAATTTAATTTTTATTTTTACTCCCCTCCCAAAAAGATTTCAGTTTGTTTTCCAATTGAGTTGTACAGATTATAGGTTACATTAAAGGCGGAGTAAGCGCTGAAATTATTGATCTTCGTCTCATTTTTATACATCACAGAAACCTGACATTTTAACAGGGGTGTGTAGAATTTTTATATCCATTGTACATCCGTTCAATTCACATCTGTTTTTAGGCAAGAAAGATATTTTTGGTATATACTTTTGTCCACCTATAATTGTTTTCAACAATTAAAAAAAATGTGCAGTGATAAACACAAAGGGCACACTGATATGAAAAGGGCTGCCTCCATGCAGCATTAAGTCTCTATGTATGGCTGAATAAATAGTGATGTCATTGAGGTCAGAGTGCTGCCTTTCTGTGTGTCATTGCATGTGAATGGAGCTTAGACATGCTCCTTGGATCAGCACCCAGCATCTGCAGTAAAGGTAACTAAAGACATTTGAGTGGTGGTTTTTCCCAAGAGCTTATAAATATGGCCACATGCACACTAAGCTTGTAACCTGGGAAGCACAGCTGCAGGATCTAGCCCAACTGCCTGCGGCATGTCAGTCTACGACAGGCTAAAAGCTGTACCGACTGGTACTAATATTTAAGGCTGAATGCCCGAACACACGTTTATGTTCTGATCATTTATCTTTGGGCGTATGCAGCCCTAAACTTTAGTACCACTCAGTACAGTGTCCAGCCATAGCAGCTATCCACTGCTCACAAACTTTTACAGGCTGCTAAAAGTGGGACTAGGTGGTACACCTGTGCTTTCTGCGGCACAAAGCAAAAATGCCAGAATCTCAGGAACAGGGGCTATATGCAGAGCGTGCCTGAGGCCTAAAAGAGATATGTGAAAAATAAAAGAATACTGATATAGACTAAAGATGGATGTATAAACGTATGTAAAATGATTCACTTTTCATGCTTTTTTTTTATTATTAGCTTTCACGATGGAACTGGTGATGCTTGTGTGAAAAGACTCTAACAATTGTAAATAAACATTTGGGGAAACTCTGAAGGGCCATACTTACAATTAGAATAGCGTATGTCACAATTTATTATGCAGTATAAAAGAACACCAAGATTAGATCATGGACTCTTCAAAAGTCCCTCTAATTTGTTAAATGCCAGCATGTCTGTGGGCAGTAGAGGCTCTGGCAATTGACTATTCACTTTTAAGACAGGGCAGGTATAGATTCTTACATTGGGTACTTTGCATTGGGTGGAAGTTGAGATCGGCCAAAGAAACTTCTCTTGAAACCCTAAATTGAAAAACAGGTCAGAGAATAATGTCTGTCTTTGTCCAAGGTTCAGCACACCTTTTACAGGACTGTTAGAATGTCGCTGGCTTTTTTTGCTTAATCCTGGGTAGGCGATGAAATTGCCACCTCTGAGGCAATTAGTCCTATTTTACAATTTGATAGAGAGGGCAGGAGTATACAGGGCTTTGAGCAACATTTCCCATAATGATCCATCGAAGCTTAGATCAAGTGACCAGAATAGCCATGGAAAGCATTTGACTTTGTGCTGGTGTTAAGAAGACCAATCCAGAATTTGCTTAGCAGTGTGGGGAAGGCCAATTTGCAATAATCTTGAAATTGTTATACTTGTGACATTTAGCAATTATTCTGTTAACTATTTATCAATCCCTGTAAGTGAACTTCATTTAATTATCATTGATTCTCTTTATGGATGTAGTTCATTTGGCATATACTAGGAAGTCTCTTCAAATGAGCACAAATTGTAAGGTTTATTTTTTAACGAGTACAACAAATTTGGGGAATTGTATATTTGGCTTCTTTAGACATCCGGTAGTTCCTCTGAGCTGCTAGCAATACTCACTGGCAAACAAAATGGCTAAATACCAAAAATGCTATCCACCCAAGAGGCACAGGTTATGGTTGTTTGACTTAATAGATTTTCGCTCTTCCTGAGACAGAGCCCATTTTATATCTTCTGCTTGAGTTAGTATTCATTAAATTCTCAAAGGGAACGTCATGTACTAGGAACATCCAAAGTCCCACATTTGCAGAAACTTTGCGGGCAGATAAAGATAATATGTATACAGTTCAGCTTTTTGTTCTGAAATTGTATGCCTTCTTAACCCCATAATAACCAGATTAAGAGGGAAAACATCCGTAACCTCAGAACATTGTAACCCTTTAACTATTTTCCACTCCAATCTGTGCCATCAGTGGTCCCTAGACCTGCAGGCTTCTTTAAATGAATCATTTTTGGGCACAAAAGCAAAACGAAGACCCCAACCAGTGCCACCCATACTCCGTGTTCAGGGGGATAGCAAATATGCAGGAGATGAAGGTTGTCTATGTTCATGAGCAGTCCTGTGCATCCAAGTGGCCTCCTGCTGTCTACTGGAAGTCAGACTCCAAAAACTAAACAAGCTTGCTGGAAAGGTAATAGCCCCCAATGTAATTTTTCTCAATCAGATCTCTAGTAGGGCCAGAAAAACAACAGAAGCATGGGAAATAGAGCAGTTCTCACTTATTTTCCTGTCCTTTTTCATGTGGTACCATTATGGTTCAATATTAAAACAGCACGCCATTACACAGCTCTGCAAGCATAGAATATGTATAAGTATGTAAACCCCAACAATGAACTTCATTAAAACAGTTGAAAAGTGTTTTTTTTTTTTTTTTTTTTACTAAAAGTAATAAACCTGTTCTACTTTCCTGCACTGTGCAATGGTACTGCTCAGAGCAGCCCTGAACCTCCTTTTCTGGGGTCCCCCACTAGCGCTCTCAGCTACGCCTCTTGTGCCACCATAGGGAGCCACTTCCTATGGTGGCACACCTTTGGACGCGCTCCAAAGACGCACACAGTTTGGACCCACCCCCTTCTCACAGAATTTAACAGCAGCAGGGCCGATGCCTCCCGCTACGTCTGCCTCTATGTCCTGGGAGAAGAGGAACACAGACCAGCACTGCTGCAGACCACAGCGCTGAAAGAATATGGGAGTCAGGTTGCTTCTTTTCAGGTTGTTAAATATACCATTGAAAGTTATTTGATAGATCTGTTCGATAGGTGCAAGAAAATATCTGTCAATTTTGTTACAAATCTTATGAGCGGATATTCCCTGTACAAAAATAGTAGTGGAGGTGGTGGGGATGAGCAGGGGGCTGTGTCCTTTGTAATCCTAAAGAAACGTAGTGGGGCTGACATCACATTCTTTGCATTTCAGAACTCAAAAGACACTGCTGTGAGCGCAAACAGGATGGTAGAGGAAAATTAAATTTTTTGCCATATCAAGGAGGTGTTTTTCTGTATTTGTAGCAATTTTAAAAGAATAAAACATGCTTATGTGTGTTGTGTGAAGGCAGCCCATTCACTTGAATAGGTTGTCTAAAGCAGTTGTTCTCAACCCTGTCCTCAAGTACCCCCCAACAGGCCATGTTTGCAGGTTTTCCTTTATCTTGCACAGGTGCTTTAAATCAGAGTCACAGGCTTGGTATTTTGGACAGCTATTTTATAAAAGAGAAACTCCCAAAACATGGCCTGTTGGGGGTACTTGAGGACAGGGTTGAGAACCACTGGCCGAAAGAACTAAAATAGGTGCTATTTAAAATGAATGGTGTCACATCAAACCAAAGCATGTAATGTGTGTTACAGCAATGCAATAGTGTGAATCAGCTCTAAATCTGTCTTTGAAACCTTGTTTTCTCTCCCAAAGATCTTAACCAATTAAAATATACCAATAATGCATAAGGTAACATGCCTTTTAGATGTATTGTCTCTGCAAATGTGAATATCTGTACTATTTGGACTGCCAACAATAGTCTTGGCTCTGTTATGTAAAGGTATACTTGCCTTATTTGAACGCCTACCAAATGTACACTTAGTATTAATGTTTACTTGCAGATACCATAATTCTAGTTTTTTGTTGGCTAAACTATGATTCAAACTTGAGGTACACAAAGATTCAGAGGGAGAATTAGGATAAATATCTGAGTATTGGTTAATTAGAACATACGAGAAGAAAAATGTAATACCTCACTGCAGGTTTCAGATGCTCTCTGAAACAGTAGCAACAGGTAGCGGTAGTCAGGAAATAAATTCAGAAGCGTTTCACATAGAAGGGGTTTAGAACAGGAATGACCCACTCTCTTTATGAACAAATAATAATTGGCAAATACATTTCAGGGCATCTCACAAAAAATAAATACAATTTGAAGGAATGCAATATGTTGCTTACCAATATATGCAAAATACCCAGAGAAGCACAATTTAATATTTTTGCAAAGTGGATACTGCATGTGATATGGATAACCATCCACTAGAATAAAATACATATGTAACAAAACCATCCACCGTTGTTATGATCTGTGTAATGGCCCGCTCAAAGCTGAATTCATTTGGATTCCTGATGTAACACAGAGAGAATATCCCCTACTGCTCTGAAAATCTTATCTGTGCCTTGGATGGAAAATTAACCACAATCTCTTTGACTGTGAAAATACATAGCCTTGTTCGATCTCTTCTTTATTTTGGATTTATATACAAGTTCCTGTGCCCTACAGCTCAACTTCTAGAGTTAATGCCACCATACTGCATTCCACAACCTTTACATGGTAGATGATATCAAGTGACTACATTTACAGATTTTAGATTTGCCTGTCTAACTACTTATCCTTCAGTCAAGAACAGTGTTGATTTCATTGACTAAAATATTTTCGTCAACTAAAATACGACTAAAACTAAAATGGTATTTTAGTCAAGACTGACTAAAACTAAATTGAAATTTGACGTCAAAATTAACACTGCACTACCACATAAGAATATATAGGGGGCATCTACAAAGCTGCTAAAAGGAAAAAAGAAAAAGGCTTTTATTATTTTTTTTCTTGATATTTAATGGTGGGAATATATTAGGTAATATGTGCAAAGGCATTACAGTCAATAGAGTTTACAGTTTTTTTTTGTTTTTTTTTATATATATATTTTCAAGTTGTACTTCTGCTTGTCAAAAATCAATATTTTTGCTTATGAAACTTGGTTTTATTTATAAAGAGGTTATACAGTCAGGTCCATAAATATTGGGACATCGAAACAATTCTATTTTTTTTGGGCTCTATACACCACCACAATGGATTTGAAATGAAACAAGATGTGCTTTAACTGCAGACTTTCAGCTTTAATTTGAGGGTATTTACATCCAAATCAGGTGAACGGTGTAGTAATTACAACAGTTTGTATATGTGCCTCCCTCTTTTTAAGGGACCAAAAGTAATGGGACAGATTAACAATCATAAATCAAACTTTCACTTTTTAACCTCCCTGGCGGTATGATTTCAGATTTTTGGTGCTGAAAGCGGTACAATTATTTTGCATGGAAATTTGGCGTTTTATATTGTAGGCATGTAATTCTTAGCAATAACTCTTAAATCTTAAACCTGTCCAAACAAGAGTCTAGTAGACATCTCGGGTAAGAAAGTTTGAAACACAAAATCATAAACTATAATATATATGAAAAAAATATATATAATATAATAAATAACTATAAATAGTTATCAAAGGTGATAATATAATACAATTTATTCAATAATGTAATCTAGTCAAAAACACTGAAATTTGCTCAGTTGCAGAATTGTCGCTGTCGTCACTTTCAGTGTCTGATGATAAATTTCCCCAAAAATCAGTATCACTCAATTCTGCAAATGATTCTTATTTACGATCGCTGTTTACTAACTGATCAAAAACCACTTTTGACGTAAAGGGATGCTTTTTTATGCCATGGACGTTCTCAAGTTTCCAGGCAGAAAGAATGACATATATAATATAAAAGTGCATGCAGGGCACTGGACAAACCACTAGGGACAAAGGGGATGTGAAATGATTTCATATAGTAATGTAATCTTACAGATTACAGTGTACTGTATGTTTACTTTTTGAATTTCCCGCCAGGCTCGGCCCCCGTGAGACGCGACGCTCGCAGGGAACGGAGCCCAGCACACAGAGGCATCAGGCAGAGGACACAGCCCGCAGACACAGCAGGGGGGACATCGCTGGATATAGGGGACAAGGTAAGTAACCCAGCCTGGATCCAGCAATGCAATCCCGAGTGTGGCTCGGAGTTAGCGCTATGTGCAGTGAAAACTCACCCCGAGCCACACTCGGGAATACCACCAAGGAGGCTACTACTTGGTTGCAAATCCTTTGCAGTCAATTACAGCCTGAAGTCTGGAACGCATAGACATCACCAGACGCTGTTTTTCATCCCTGGTGATGCTCTGCCAGGCCTCTACTGCAACTGTCTTCAGTTCCTGCTTGTTCTTGGGGCATTTTCCCTTCAGTTTTCTCTTCAGCAAGTGAAACGCATGCTCAATCGGATTCAGGTCAGGTGATTGACTTGGCCATTGCATAACATTCCACTTCTTACCCTTAAAAAACTCTTTGGTTGCTTTCGCAGTATGCTTCGGGTCGTTGTCCATCTGCACTGCGAGGCGCTCTGAAGCATTTGGCTGAATATGAGCAAATATTGCCCGAAACACTTCAGAATCCATCCTGCTGCTTTTGTCAGCAGTCACATCATCAATAAATATAAGAGAACCAGTTGCATTGGCAGCCATACATGCCCACTCCATGACACTACCACCACCATGCTTCACTGATGAGGTGGTATGCTTTGGATCATGAGCAGTTACTTTCCTTCTTAATACTCTTCTCTTCCAATCACTCTGGTACAAGTTGATCTTGGTCTCATCTGTCCATAGGATGTTGTTCCAGAACTGTGAAGGCTTTTTTAGATGTTGTTTGGCAAATTCTAATCTGGCCTTCCTGTTTTTGAGGCTCACCAATGGTTTACAGCTTGTGGTGAAACCTCTGTATTCACTCTGGTGAAGTCTTCTCTTGATTATTGACTTTGACACACATACACCTACCTCCTGGAGAGCGTTCTTAATCTGGCCAACTGTTGTGAAGGGTGTTTTCTTCACCAGGGAAAGAATTCTTCCGTCATCCACCACAGTTTTCCGTGGTCTTCCAGGTCTTTTGGTGTTGCTGAGCTCACTGTTGCTTTCGTTCTTTCTAAGGATGTTCCAAACAGTTGATTTGGCCACACCTAATGTCTTTGCTATCTCTGATGGGTTTGTTTTGTTTTTTCAGCCTAATGATGGCTTGCTTCACTGATAGTGGCAGCTCTTTGGATCTCATATTGAGAGTTGACAGCAACAGATTCCAAATGCAAATAGCACACCTGAAATGAACTCTGGACCTTTTATCTGCTCCTTGTAAATGGGATAATGAGGGAATAACACACACCTGGCCATGGAACAGCTGAGCAGCAAATTGTCCCATTACTTTTGGTACCTGAAAAAGAGGGAGGCACATATACAAACTGTTGTAATTCCTATGCCGGTCACCTGATGTGGATGTAAATGCCCTCAAATTAAAGCTGAAAGTCTGCAGTTAAATCACATCTTGTTTCATTTCAAATCGATTGTGGTGGTGTATAGAGCCAAAAAGATTAGAATTGTGTTGATGTCCCAATATTTATGGACCTGACTGTATATCACAATGGCTAAATCGGTGTCTGTAGTGTATATTAAAACCTTAATACCATTAGGCTCTATACACACAGGACGCTCTTAAAAAATCGTTCTGGACATCGGATTGCTGGCAGGAAACGCTGCTTCAAAAACGCGCTTTTAACAGCGTTTTTTTTTAAAAGCATTTATGCATGTTTATGGGCGTTTAATAAGTTACACTAACTTACATTCAGCTCCAAAAACGCTGGACGCTAAAAGAAAATCACGTTTATGCACGTTTAAGGGCGTTTTTCAGCTTTCAGCATTTTTTGTGGTTAGAATTGCTCTTGGACACAAGTTTAGGGTGTCCAGACAACAGTCCATAAACTCCCCTGCTGTTAAACGTCAAAAAATGTCCATGTGTGCATGGACACATAGGATAACAGAGGGGAGTTTAAGGGCCTAAATAATAACACGTTATAAGGTTTTTACTCCAGGAGTATATGAGTTTGGCAATAATAAAGAAATGCTTAACCACTTCACGACTGTCCGCCGTCATTATACTTTGCCATTGAATACCTTTGTTATGGCAGCAGATGGCTGCCATAACCCCCTTTTAACGGGGGGGGGGGGGGGGGGAAGCGGTCGGCTTTCAGATAAAAGTGGTCTCGAGGCCGATGCGGCGCAAGATCATTTTTAATCGGGGCCGGGAGAGGGCCGCCCCCTCCACATGCTTACAGGAGCCGTCGATAGTGGCGGAGACGATCCGATCCTTTCCCTGACAGGATGGATGCCGAGCGAGGTAAAGATGGCCCTCCCTCGCCTCCAAAACATTGAAGGGTGAAAATGACGTCAAACGTCAACTTCCGCCCAATGCTCTTAAAGGGGGGAAATGTTTTTCTTCAAATTATTTTTTTTTTTCTTTCTTTATTGCATTTTATTGTAAATATGAGATCTGAGGTCTTTTTGACTCCAAATCTTACATTTAAGAAGTCCTGTCATGCATTTTTTTTTCTATTACAAGGAATGTTTATGAATAAAAGCGACCCAAATTTTTTTTTAAAAGGACAGTTTAAAAATAAAAAGTAGAATAAATAAGAAAAAAAAACTAAAAAAAATAATGAGCCCTGTCCTGCAGAGCTCACGCGCAGCAGCAAACACATACTTAAGTCCCGCCCGCATATGAAACCGGCATTCAAACCACACAATCGGTATCGCCGCGACAGAGCGAGAGCAATAATTTTAGCACTAGAACTCCAAACTGGTAACCTGTAGAAATTTTTAAACTTCTCCAATGGAGATTTTTTAAGTGCCAATGTTTGCCGCATGACATGTTGGGTATCAATTTAGTCGGCATAACATTATCTATCACAATATAGAAAATAATTGGCCTAGCTTTACTGCGGTCTTATCTTTTAATTCAAAAAAGTGAATTTTCCCCCCAAAAAATGTGCTTTTAAGACTGCTGCGCAAATACGATGTGACAAAGTATTGCAAAGACCAAGATTTTATTCTCTGGGGTGTTTGAAAAAAATATATGTTTGTGGGTTCCAAGTAATATTCTAGCAAAAAAAAAAAAAAAATATGGATTTTTTGACTTACTGTAAAATCCATTTCTCTGAGTTCATTGACGGATGCAGCAGCTCTTCATGACATATGGGGTTATCCACCTTATCACTAGGAGTGGACTAGGCAGAACAAAGTTCAGCTAAAAGCAGACAGCCCCTCCCCGGGGGAGGTCCTCACTTGGTATAACCCCTCCACCCTGATAAGCACACTCGGTTCGTAACAAGCAGCACAAACTCAAGAAAAGAGGGGAGGGTGCTGCGTCCGTCAGATCGCCAGGGCCCCTAGATAGTGCTCAACGCCAGTTTTTGGTCGAGGCCTTGTTAAAGGAAGGCCAGAACCCGAGGGGCGTGTCCTGGCCGCGAGAGGAGATGGCCGCCTGATCACTGAGCTCTGCCTCTCCGCTCCTCCGATCAGCTCTCCCAGCCCTGCCACAGCAACTATTCCCCCTCCATTATAGAGGGGAACCTGCCGGGACCCGTCCGGAATATGCCCAGGAAGGATAAACAAGCGAACGGCTCCCGCAAGCTGGACTTCTATATGAGGCCTACACAGAGCAATGGCGCCGCTCAGCAGAACGGAGCAGGCGAAGGGCAGGCAGATCACACAATCCCTTCACAGGGCAACGCTGCCACTGAGATGGATGACACTCCTGCACTGGACCAAGATCAATCGCTGAACTCAGGGGACAGAGGTAAGAGATTAGCAGAGTTCCCTCTGCACTCTCCTAATAAACAGCCGCCCACAAAAAAACAACATGGCGCTGGGACCTGTAGTCCAATAACAGGAGAAACCTCCATCCCCCCTCTGGCAGCTTTCCCCACATCCGAAAGCCCTGCTTCTGAACAAGCAATTAAAGCCATGCTCCTAGCTCTACAGGCAGATCTACATAAGGAGCTTAAAACCTCCATTACACAACTACAAGGAGAAGTCACATTACTAGAAGACCGCACATCATGCATAGAGCAACACTTAGAGGAGGCCACTAAAGCCCACAACAGGATGGTCGACATACAAGATGACCAAGCAGCCACAATACAAATGCTGCGCCTAAAAGTTGCCGACCTAGAGGACCGGTCGCGCAGGCAAAATATAAAAATCAGAGGGGTCTCAGAATCCTTAGCCACCCCAGAAATTATCCCCTATCTACAGCAATTCTTCAGGAAGCTCATACCATTCCTCACCACAAAGGATCTTCTCATAGACCGGGCTCATAGGATCCGCAAGCCACATCTCCCCGCTTCAGTACCGAGAGATATCCTTGCGAGACTACACTATTTCCATGTAAAGGACGATATCATGAAAACAGCGAGATCCTTACGCTCTATGCCAGAGCCCTTTAGCAAAATACTGCTGTTTAACCACTTGCCGACCGTGTAGCGTAGATACACGGCGGCAAGTGGCACCCATTGTTGTGGGAGGACGTTATATAACGTCCTCCCACGCGCCCCCTGAGGCGCGCATCTGGGAGCATCCGTGACCGCCGGGTCTGTGAGACCCGGCGCATCACGGATCACGGTAAATGGCCGCTTGGAGCGGCCGTTTACCACGTGATCGCTCCGTCAAATGACGGAGCATCACATGTAAACAAGCCGGCGGAAGTGCCGGTTTGTCTCCCCCCTCTCTGCACCGATCGGTGCAGTGTGACAGGGGAGGGGGGAGAGAGGAGATGCAGCGGTGCTGTGGGCAGGATCTGAAGTGCCCACAGCACCGCTATGTGACAGGCAGGGACCCCCTCATCACCCATACACCCTCATACATGCCCACCCATCCGTCACCCATACATACATGCCCACCCATCCGTCACCCATACATACATGCCCACCCATCATTCACCCATACATCCATGCCCACCCATGCGTGCCCACCCATGCATCCGTGCTCACCCATCCGTCTCCCATGCATCCGTGCTCACCCATCCGTGTCCACCCATGCTCACCCATCCATGTCCACCCATCCATCACCCATGCTCACCCATCCGTCAACCATACATTCGTGCTCACCCATCCGTCACCCATGCATCCGTGCTCACCCATCTGTCACTCATGCATCCTTGCTCACCCATCCGTGCCCACCCATCCCTCACCCATGCATCCGTGCTCGCCCATCCGTCACCCATGCGTCCGTGCTCACTCATCCATCACCCATGCATCCGTGCTCGCCCATCCGTCACCCATGCATCCGTGCTCACCCATCCATGCTCACCCATCTGTCACCCATGCATCCGTGCTCACCCATCCGTCACCCATGCGTCCGTGCTCACCCATCCATGCTCACCCATCTGTCACCCATG
>BLSH010262742.1:4495436-4523644 GCA_018402905.1 Glandirana rugosa
ATAATGTTATCAAACAACATTACATCCACCTCAACGGAGAAAGGTAAAAGACCAATATCTCTCTGCACGTCGTCGGTCCTACTAGCCCGGATTTATCCCTCTAACACCAGAGACTGCTGGAGGAACTGTAAACAAGAAGGACACACCCATCATATCCTATGGGAATGCCCACACATCATTCACTTCTGGAATGACATAGCCAAACTAATCAAAGACACAACAGGACAACTCCCCAACATAACCCCACAACTAGCTCTCTTTGGTATAGGTCTCGGCGAGCGGCACCCAAAACTACACCCCATAATTACCCACATCCTGGCTGCTGCACGTCTCTCTATAACCAGAAAATGGAAAGAGGCAACTCCACCTACATTACAACAAACTATTGTAATACTAAATGATCAATTGCTCATGGAGTTCCTCTACTCTAAAGCACATATGACTCTAGGGAAGTTCTATGAGCGATGGCAGCCCTGGCTTTCAGACCCCAGAGCCAACAAACTCACTTAAACAAACCAAACCTAGTACCACCAAACTCAAGCAGGGGGATCTGGGAAATCATTGAATCCCAGCCCCCCAGCCACTCGCCGCGACTCGACCAATATTAATTGGAGAATAGCCCCAATACGGATACTTACTTACTTAATTATATATCTGACTGTTCTGACTACACTATCATTTGTTGTGCCAATACTAAGCAGTTATATCCCTCTCTTTATAACTCACATCCCTCTCCCCATCCAACTCCCATTCCCCCCACCCTGTAAACGAAGTTGAGCCACTGTGGGGCTTGTTCGTGGACTCCCCCGGGACACAGGTATGTCCCCATTAGGGGTGCCTTGGGGACGACATCGGACTAGCCCTCAGGACTTTAGTTATGTGGAGGGGCTCGGTCCGCAGATAATTTAAGCTGACTACGGTCAGCCTACTCTTGTTAAGCCTTATTTCTTCTTTATTGTATTACTGCTCAATGTTTTTTTCTATACCATGTATTACCTGAAAAACTTAATAAAGAATATTGAAAAAAAAAAAAAAAAAAAGGAAGGCCAGAACCCTACACCGAAAAGGGATGGGGGTACCATCCCCCTGCTTCGCACCAGGCGATGTAAGTCTTCCAGGTGCGGTGGTACATCACACCTGAAGTGGACCTGCGTGTCCAAAGCACGGTGGGAAACACCGATTCAGGCATCCCCCGATCCCCCAATACCTGGGGATCAATAGCCAGGCCGTTAAAGCTAGAGGGTAAAGCAGGATGCAAGATGCAGCCCTGGAACAACAGGTCCTCGCAAAGCGGGAGTCACCAGGGCCCGTCCAACCACGTCAGCGTATCAGGGACGGTATTTCCTCTGCTTCTATCCTGTGCAATAGGCACGGAAACAGCTTGAGAAGGGAAAAGGCATAGATGAGCCGATACCGAGTCTATGGAGCCACAAGGGCCCCCGCCACATCAGCCAATGGGCCCCTTGCTCTGTCTATGAAGGTCTGTACCTTCTGAGCCTGCCAGAACGCCAGCTGGACCACGTCTGGCGTACCTACCGCAGACAGATAGATCAGAACACATCCGGATGCAGGGACCATTCCCCTTGGTCCAACCTCTGACGACTAAGGCAGTCCACTAGCCAATTCTCGACGCCTGGAATGTAAACGGCGGAGATCACCGGCATATGAAGTTCTGCCCACTGCAGAACGTGAGCCACCATCGAAGCAGCAGCCAGGCAGCTTGTCCTGCCCTGATGATCCACCTATGCCACGGCCGTGGCATTATCTGACTGAACTCGGACAAGACAACCCTACAACCTCCCCGACCAGCGGTAGAGGCAATGTCTGATGGCCCGAAGATCAGGAACGTGTATCTTGACACGAGCCTCCTCTGGGGACCGGCGACCCTAGGTCGCCAACACCCCCGGGGCTCTCCCCCCAGCCAGCCAGACTGGCATTCGTAGCGACCACCGTCCAAGACAGGGAAGAAAATGACTTCCACCAATGGCAGGGCCGGGGCCCACAACCACCAGAGTAGTGAAGATCTGATTTGGCGGTCCAACCTGATCAACCAAACCAGGGATGAGGGGGACTCATCCCACTGTAGAAAACATTTTGGCCGCAGAGCATGAGTGACCCTGAGCATACGGGACCGCCGTAAAGGAGGACACCAAGAGCCCCAGAACCCACATGCATCCGCAGGGGGGACCACTTCAGGGACAGCGGGGAACCGACCCACCAACTGAAGTGTCTGCTCCGTCGGAGGAAGAAGAAACCTCCGTCCGGACTATATCTAGGATCAGACCCAGAACCTCCAAACGGTGTGACGAAGCAAACACCGAGTGTAGGAGAAGTACCCAGCCAGACTTCTACAGCGTGCACCTGGTGAATGTCACCTTGCCCCTCAGGGCTGGAACCGACTCCGCTTGCCAGAGCCGGTCGGCCAGATCCACCGCGATGCCCCTCAGCCTCAATAAGGCCAGAACCGGGGCCATCAAGGTGGCAAAGACCCAAGGTGCAGAAGCCAGGTAAACAGAGAGAGACACGACCTGGTAGTAATGCTCCCCGACCGACAAATCGCAGGAAACGCTGGTGCAGGGCACACATGGCGATTAGCATGTGGGCATCCACCATGTCAAGATAAGCCAGGAAAAACTCCTTGGGGAACCATAGTCACTACCACGGTGGCCAGATGCCATCTCAAACCTTCGTACATGTACAAGGCAGAGGAGGGCCACCGGGCCAATACCGGCAAGGCCCTGTTCTTCTCCAACCACAAACAGGATGGAGTAAACCCGGGAACGTCCCGAGGATGGGACAGGGGTATCTACCTCTTGACGAAGCAGGCCTGCCTGGGGCAAAGAACCTGCCCGGAGGGTGGGAACAACATCCCATTTTGTACCCAGACAACCCCGAACACCCAGCGGTCCGAAATATAGAAAGGTCACCGACCGCAGGCATCCCCTCACCCAAATCATGGGTGGGGGCAACCCTACACATTGAGAAGGACTTGTCTCCTGGCTTGTCGCACCTATGCTGCCAGGGACGCTTCCGCCCACCTGCGGAATCCTTGATGGGCTGAGAGGAAAAAAGGCCTCTTCTGGGCCGCAATGGAGTGACCCGTGCAACGGGGCTCCCTGCCTTCTAGCAGAAGACAAAAGCTCTCCCCCACTGTAGGATCCTCACCATCCAAAGTGGCTCCAAGAGCCACTTACCTGAAAGGGTAAGCCGTATCCCCCAAACAGGGAACTCATGGCCCCCGACAGCGGGAGAAGGGGGCCGCTGCTGGGCAGATCGGTGCTAGGGTTTCCTGCTACATGAAGTAACATGCAGGACATCTGCGATGGCAGACCGAGTTGCTACCCTTTAACCCACGGCTTACACCGCTGGGATCAGGGCGCTGACTGGTGCCTTCCCATGTGCCGCAGTAACTGCCGCATACTCCTCCAAACTATTCGGGGAAACCGGGGGCACACCATCCGATATCTCAAGGGGGCCCCCTGTCATAGAGGGGCCCCCGTCAGGGTCTGACTCTTCCCAGAGGCAGGAGGGGGGTACAGTCCACCATATGCCCGCGACCCCGCCCGGGAAACCCAGGACCCAAGGACCGCCTCGCAGTCCCTAAGGCCACGGAGAGGTCAAGTGGGGAGGCACCTGCATCGGCTGCCATTGTAACCCACCCTAGTAACATGGCCCTCAAACTGGGACCTGTAGTACCAGGAAACCAGGCACCCCCCACCCCAAGACTGCGCAGGACTTCCACAGGAGGGTAACCCCGGGGAGACTCACCACCTGCCCGCTCCCCCTTCTGAAAGGAGCTGTGCCTGCCGCCGCTGCTGCCCACCGCTGCATGCTGCCTTCTCCCTGCACATGTTGCTGCCAAAGCAGGCCTGTGCACACCAAGCACCGGGGGGTGGGGGGGTGAGGGAGGGGGAAACCAGCCCACCAGCCTAAAACACCAGGGGGGAACCCGCCTGCCCCCCCGGTACCCGGAGCAGGGGGCGTACTTACCCATCCTGACGGGAGGAGCGGGTATTCCACTCAAGACAGACCTGCCACACCTGCTACTCCGGGGGGAGCTGCCGGCCAAAGCGTCACCCATGACCCGGGCCTGACACCCGGTCTTCAGTGCGCCAGCGGGATGTTTAACCCACAGGCCGCCCCGCGCGGTACAGGGTCTGACGCGGCCGACCCAGCGTGTAGTGTTGTAGAAATTTAGGGTGTATTATGTATTGTCACAGTGTCTCCCAGTGTTGGTTTACCGGTATTCGCTGTGTACAGCGAATATGGCTTTAACCGATATTGAGAAAGGCCACATACAATGAAAATCTTCCATCAATTGATAATTACACGCTACCCGCCCGATCATCCCGGCCAGCAGGCGCCCTGAGCGGTTATCGCTGGAGCAAACGCTGGTCCCGATCTTTGAGGTGCAATGCACGTTCTGTGGCGCGGGTGTATTACCGTCAATCAGGGGGCCCCTGTCTTCTGTACAGATCGATCTGCTTGGCGGCAGTTTACTTGCCTTATGGAATTAGTATTGCCTTTTATGTAAGGATAATGATCTGTAGGCTTTCTGTGGCATCTGATCAATGTGACAGAGGTCTGCAGCTATATTCCTTTGTGTTGTAATTTACCCTTTGATGGAACAGTAGCATAATTGCTATGTAATATAGTTCAGAGAGCTGTATTGGGTAGTGATTCATTGTAATTGGCAGGTTAGTGCATGTGTGGGGTGATTGTTGTGTGGCCTTTCTAAGAAAGCACATGGCTTCCATGTGCCAGTTGTTTTCTCATACAGGCCAGCCGACCCCCCCCCCCCCCCATACATGCATGCCTTTCCTATTGTATAGTTTGAATGTAAACAAGTGTGTCATTGATTGGTGATATTGTATTGAGCTCATGTCATGTGACTGTGCCTTGGAGGCTTATTGGCTGATTGTGAAGCCATCAGTCCCTTTTGTTAAACCTGTCTGACCAGTATAAATAAAAGGCCCAAAAGCAGAGCTAAAGCAGGACAATCCCTGCGAGCGGCTATGTGAGATGAAGCAATCTGTGTCTGTGTCTGTCTGCTTCAACACAGGTCGATCAAATGCATTATGCAAAAGAGCTGAAAACTGCGCTTATTAGCGCAGGCAAAATATAATGCATACAAGGTATTATAATTGTCCTTACAGTAGCTAAGGTCGGCTCGCGTCCATTGGCCGCGCTGGGGAGACTACCTGGATCTAGGATATCCAGCCTGTCATCCAGCCGGCTACTTAATTGATGTCTTCATCAGAAGCATAAATTCTTAAAAAAGAAAAAAAACAGGGAACACAGGTCCCAGCAGGGAGCCAGGTCCTACTCCTTGCACTAGGCAGAAAAAACTGTGTGCTTAGCAGGGTGGAGGGGTTATACCAAGTGAGGACCGCCCCCTGGGAGAGGTTGTGTCTGCTTTTAGCTGAACTGTGTTCTGCCTAGTCCACTCCTAGTGATAAGGTGGATAACCCCATATGTCATGAAGAGCTGCTGCGTCCGTCAATGAACGAAAGAGAAAAAGGGGTTTTGACTTACCATAAAATTCATTTCTTTGAGTTCATTGACAGACACAGCGCTCCATTATTCATTAACATAGGGTTATACCGCCCCCTACAGGAGTAAGACACTAGGCAGAAAAAAAGACTTGGCTACGCATATGGGCAGTCCTAGGTGGTATACACCTCTGTCTCGGCTATAGGCCTTCAATTTAGTAACAAGCAGTATCAGAAGTATTAAAACTCCTTAGAGGGGTGGGTGCTGTGTCTGTCAATGAACTCAGAGAAATTGATTTTACAGTAAGTCAAAAATCCCATTTTCTCTTTCGTTCATTGACAGACACAGCGCTCCTTTATTCATTACCATAGGGATGTCCCAAAGCAGTGCCAAACAAGAGGGGTGGGGAAAAAAAAATCTGAAAGCTAACAAGAGCCAATCAGGTAACAGAAGCTCAACACAGAACAAATGGAGCACAACCTGAACACCCTCAAGAGGGAAGAACTCTCTAAAAAGCAGCCTGTAAAAACTTGCGGCCAAAAGAAGCATCCGCAGAAGCCAGCACATCCACTTCCTTAGAATGTTGCAAAAGTGTACACTGGCAACCAGGTGGCCGCCCTGCAAACTCGCGCCACTGACGCTTGATGACGGAAGGCCCAAGTAGCACTAGGAGCCCAAGTACAATGCACCATAACAGGGTAAGGAGGAACCCAACCCCTGACAGAATAGGCCAGAGTCATCATCAGTCTGATCCATCCTGTAATAGTCGCAGAAGAAACAGACAGCCCCTTTCTTGGCCCTTCCAAGGTCACAAAAAGTGAGTCTGACCCTGAAAAGACTCAATGGCTGACAAATACGCCTGAAACACCCGAACAGGGCATGTAAGGCAAACGCCTTAGCATATGTTGACAAGGGCACAGGGAAGGCAACACCATGTCCTATTCAAAGGGAAATCAGAGGAAGGAACGATGAACAAGGGAGAAAGCACCTCATCCTTGTGGGATACCGGGTAAGGTGTACAACAAGATAACGCAACCAGTTACGACACCCTGCGGGCAAAGGCAATAGCCACCCAAAAGGGCCACCTTCTGAGACAAAGTAGGGCAATCTCCCAAATATTCTTAAAAGGATGCTTCTGTAGAACCGAAAGCACCAAGTTACATCCCGCAGCGGTAGAAGAGACCGCACCGGTGGAGACAGACGTCGAACCCCTAAACAAAAAGGTAAGCACCAGGTAGTGCGAGACGAGGGGACGCTGAATAAGACCGCCAAGGCTGACATCTGGCCCTTAATGGTACTCAAGGCCTATTTCTGTTCAATCCCCCATGAAGGAGTGTCGGAATGGGAAACACAGAGAAAGAACGAGGGTGAATGCCCAGCAACTCACACCAGGATATATGCGCTTTCCACGTCCGGTGGTAGATCTTCCTAGAGGAAGACTCCCTAGCTGTCAGCAGAATTGGAACTTCAGCACCTGGTTCATTACAGCCAGGCCATGAAAACCAGCAACTGCAAGCAGTCTGGGAGATTGGACCTTGGGACAGTAGATCCTCCCTGAGAGACAGTCGCCAAGGAACGTCGGTGACCAGGAGCACCAGGTCGATGTACCAAGACCAACAGGGCTAATAGAATGACCGGAAACCCTTAGGCCTTGATCCTGCGCAAAAGCCACAGTAGTAGCAGATGAGGAGGAAAGGTGTAGTTCAAGCTATATTGCCGACCTTGCCAGAAACTCTGGTACCCTTCTTTTGACCTGGGACGTAAACAGATCTACCTCCGGAGCACCCCATTGGAGACATATCCAGTGAAACACTGCCTGGTGAAGGGGCCACCCCGTGGCCCAACATGTGCCGACTGAGGCATTCGCCTGCCAATATTCCACCCTTAGAATGCGTACACCGGAGAGGCCCAGAACGGAACGTTCTGCTCACCTGAGGATTCTGGCTACTGCCAGGGTTGCCAACACACTATTTTTTCCACCCTGGCGATTGACATAGACCACTGCCTTTGCACTGTCCGTCTGGATCCGTACCTGGAGCCCCTGAAGTTTATCCGTCCATGATCCAGACATAGTCTGATCACTAGAAGTTCCAGGACACTGATCGGTAGTCTGAATTCATCCAGCGTCTAACGATCCTGAGCAGAGCACAAACCCAGGACACCTCCACACCCGGACAGACTGGCATTGGTTGGATTCACTGTCCAATACATGGGGAGAAAGGATTTGCCCTGCTAAAGACCCGGAGAGCAAAGCAACCAGACCAGGGATCCCCTGGTTTTCTGGCTCAGCCTAATCTGATTGTCCAGAGACCTCGGGCACTTGTCCCATTACGCCAGGATCTCCCTTGAAGGGAGCTCGTATGGAACTGTGTAAATGGAATTCTCTCGAAGGCAGATACCATCATGCCCAACACCCGCATGCAGGTCCACAGGGAGGCCCACCAGTCGGCCAACAGTAGAAGAAATAGCATACAACTTCTGGAGTTAGTCCAGAGGAAAAAACACTCCGGCAAAGAGCTGAAGCCAGGGTGAGGCACAGATAATCCAATGTTCTGGAAGGAACCAGATCAGACAGTATAGAAGCTACGTTACCCCTTGGGGTAGTCAAGGACTCTGCTCGCAGAAGAAGGTCGTATAGGCAGCCCAGGCCCGCAATCCCCCGCTGACATAACCACGGCCAATCAGGGGCCAACACCTTAGGACAAAAACTGAGGAGTGGTGACGAGACCAAAGGATGACACCATGAACTTATAATACCCTCCTCCCACAGCAAAAAGAAGGAAGTGCTGGGGTCAGGCATAGTGGAATGTGTAAGTAAGCATTTGAAATCGCAATAGAGCAAGAAAAGTCCCCATGATGAAGGGACGCCACCACTGTGCGAATAGACCCCATCCTGAACTTCTGTACCCACACAAAGTAGGCCAGGGCCTCGCGGTCCAGAATTGGACGTCATATTTTTGGACCGTGAACAGGTTTGAATAAAACCCCGTAAACAGTTCCGACACGGGACTCGGGACAATTACACCACGAGGAAACAGGACTTGCACAGCCCTACGAAGAGCACTGCAAACGATCCGGTGAAAGACGCACATCCCCGAAAAGGGTGTTTCCTTTCCTAACAAGGCCGGAACACTATTTTGTAACCGGACAAAATCAAGATGCACCCCCCCCCCCACCTCCAGGCACGGGGGAGGGTGCAACTTCATGCTAAAGGGGCCTTGTCCGCGGGTCCAGAAAATCCCACTCTCGGCTTGCCAGACCAGGTGCGTTTGGAACCTCCAGGGGAGGGTTGGAAGGGAAACAAACCTGGGTGTCGTGAAAAGACCAACACGTAAGCCACGATACATGTCCAGGCACCACTCCGGAAGCAGAGAGCTCAGCAACCAGGGGAACTGTGTCCAAGAGGCGCAGCAGACAAAATTGCAGCCCCACCAATAAAACAGAGTAACATAAAAAAAATTACATTCCTGCTAAGAAGAAAACATTATAAAACATTACAGGAAAACAACATAAAAACATTACATACCTGCAAAGAAAACACGATAAAATACAGTAACAAAACATTAGAGCAAAAGAAATGGAAGAGAAAATAGATAGAAACACAAAAAAACTTACAACTGTTTTTGGCTTTTGTTTTTTTTTTGTTTTTAAAAATATTTAACTTTTTTTTGGTAGTTTTTTTTTTTTATAACAGTAAAGTTTAGGGTCTCTAAAAATGCAATAACATCTTTGGAGACGCTTTGACAGTGTGTGTTCCCTATTCCTGTGTAGTGGAGTACCCTACGCTAATATTCAACTAGTGTATGGTAGCGCTCCAAACAGTCACCGATGTAAAGACCAGGCTGGTCAGGACACGAGGGACAATAAAAGCGGGTGTCATGCCCGTATCTGTGTCTTCGACAGACACTTTTGGGGGGCTCGGTTGGTAGGGGTACCAGGAACGGCATGCGGAAAATGCCGCCCATGCAGCCGCCTCACTGCATTTGGATTGGGAACATGGGGTGCAGCACGATCTGGAAACAGAAGGGCTCCGACGATCTCTTCCTGGAATTTAAGGAGAGATCCAGTCCGTCCTGATGCTTTGTATAAGCCGATCGTATTCGGGGTCACACCGGGGACGACAGAGTTCATTGTCGTTGAAGTGCATAAACTGCAGGATCTGCTCGTATCGTGTCCTGGCCATGGAAGCAGATAACACCAGCATATGGTGAATTCGGTCAGTGGACCAATATTTTTTAGTTATGCCCATGTTGAGGGAAAGGCCCAGAAAGGTCTTAAATTCTGGAACCATAATTGATTTCCAGTCTCTGGCAAGTAACAAATGGGGCTTAGCAGCGATGTAATGAGCAGCATATAAATTGCTTTGGTCCACAATAGATCTATAGAGATCTTCAGTGAAAAACAGCTTATAGAAATCAATGGCCGTAAAATCAGCTGTATTCACCTGAATTCCGGGTTGGCCAGTGCATGGGGGAAGTGCGGGCGCTAAATCAGTGGTGGGTTGCCAATCAGGGTTAGCATATTCAGGGGGAAGGACAAAATGGGCTCTGTGGGCCTGTCTTTGTCTTCTTTTTGGGTGCAGGAGACCTCTTGTGCTAGCCACACCAGCTTGAACTGCACTTAAGGGACTTGCCAAGTCATCAAGTGCTACTGCAGTGCTGGTTTGTCTATGACCAAGATGTACTAGGCCGCTGGGGCTTGCCAGTTCACCAGGAGTAGTGGCACTAGTACTGGCCCTCTGCTCCATAGGAAAGCCTTGCGGTTCCTGCACCAGCGATAGCAGAATGGGAACGGGTAAGCCTGACCTTAGCAGGGACCACAACTCCTTCATCAGAGCCATCTGACAGGGTGCCGCTGCTGTCTACGGGTTTGTATGCTGAGCTTGAATCTGACAGTGAGGGTTCCCCATCACACTCATCTGTCATGCTCAGCGACACGTAGACCTCTTCACTAGTGTACCTCGGATTGGACATGTTGGACTCTAAATTTAGAGGTACAATAGTGTGACTCACAGGCAAAAAATTGCACCTGGTTGTCAGAGCCGGTTTCAAGTCGCTACCAAAATCACTGTCTGCTTTTACAGGGATCGGGTGTAATCTCTGCGAACGCTGCAGATATGTGTGATGTGTTTTGTAAGTGTCAGTTATCTATTGATCCTGCACTTGGGTGGGCTGGGCGGAGGGGCTAAAGGCAGGTGCTAGCAGGTATCTGGGCTGATCCCGCTAACGCCGTGTTTATTATAACACTAATCTAGTGGGGACGTTAATATAGATCTGATCAGATCACAGATATTAATCTGTTCATATAATATGCTACTCACTGACCTATCTAGGTGAATGTATGCGTGTCAGAGTACCTGTACTAATCTGATATATATATACACACACGCACACACAAACACACACACACGCACACGGCTGGTAAAAAAACTACCTAAGTAGAGTCACCTGTGACACTTATACGGTGATCACAGTTGACAGGAGGCAATCAAGGGGTTAAAATCTTTATTGAGGGGGTAAGGGGGTATCTATGCCTACCTAGGCCTACTACTACTTACCTTAACACTAATTAGTGTCACAAGTACATCAATCAGTGACAAGGAGCGATCAAGGGGTTAAAAGAGTGCCTAATGTGTACTGTGTTAGTGTAGTGTTAGTGTAACTCACATTTTAGATGTCCTCTCTCCTCTCTGGAACAGAAAAGAACTCAGAGATAGAGTAACATCACTTCCTCTGCCTCTGTTTACATTACAGAGGCAGAGTAGGCATTTCATTCGCCAAGAGCAATCAACAAGTACAGATCAAAATTCATTTGTTTGTGCCTGTAAATTGATCGGTCCTCTAGCGAACCGGACCATCGCTTCTAGACGGCGATTTCGCTATGCTGCCACATTTCAGCAGTAAATGCATGCGACGTGGTCTGGAACTGGTTAAGAAATTAAAGATAAACAAAAATCCGAAAAAAAAACAATGTTTGGAAAGTCATAAAGGAAATAAAAAAAGAAAAATGTGATCACTCGCCCAGCAGACAAAGGGGGAGGACTGGTCATCTTCAACGAAAAAGTCAACGAAACAGAAATGAGAAAATTATAGAATATGGAGCATTCATATAAAAAACTGAAAGGGAACCCCAAAGTGGAATACGAAAAGAAAGACTGTCAAGAGGGGCAAGGAAAAAGGGATTCTGGCGAAAAAGGAGGCATATGGTACTTAACCCCGGAATCAGCAAAAAAATGGTAATTTACGATGTGCCAAAAATTCATAAAAATCTAGAAAACCCACCAGGAAGGCCCATAAATAGTGGGATAGATTTGCTTTTTCTCAAAAGTTTACTTATCCCAGTTCTTAGTACCGTGTATTGCCCCCTTTAACATCAATGACAGCTTGTAGCCTTTTGTGGTATTTGTGGATGAGGCTCTTTATCTTCTCAGATGGTAAAGCAGCCCATTCCTCTTGGCAAAAAACCCTCTAGTTCCTGGAAATTCTTGGGCTGTCTTGTATGAACTGCACGTTTGAGATCTCCCCAGAGTGGCTCAATGATATTGAGGTCAGAAGACTGAGATGGCCAACCCAGAACCTTCATTTTATTCTGCTGTAGCCAATCAAAGGTCGACTTGGCCTTGTGTTTTGGATCATTGTCACATTGGAATGCCCAAGTACACCCCATGCACAGCTTCCTGGCTGATGAATGTAAATATTCCTCCAGTATTTTTTGATAACCTACTGCATTTATCTTCTGAAGCCCGGAAAAAACGCAAAGACGCTAGAAGCTACTCATTTCATCATCGTGACGTCATTTGGAGTGGCGTCATCTTGCTACACTTCCGGGTTTTTATAGTGCGTGGTGACATGGTAACCTTGGTCACATGATTGGCGGCCATTTTTGGTTATTGTTCGTGTCAATACATATACGGCGGGGATTTTCAATATGATCGGGTGCCGTTGTACTTTACAAATCCCCAGTCTGATTATCATACTCTAGGACCCCCTAACCATTTATATTATGGGCGTATTAATAAGTGGCAAGCAGATAAATACATGGGCATATGCATATGTTGATGGCATAACAATACAACACATGCTTAACCAGGAAGGGCGATAAACGTAATGGCTGGGGATGTCACATTGAAAAGCAGTGCACAAGCATTGAAGAGTACCTGTTACTTTTGAAAGAATTTCACAAGATTGGATAGATTTACAAACGCAATTTAAAACACTGGTCAGTTTATGGACTTTTGCACATTATGATTATTTAATATGGATTATTTGTTTACAAATTGACTACCAATTGATTTAAGGCAATAGGCATCAAATTTGGTCAAACGTTATACAGTTTTATATGATTGTATGAAATTTCATTGTGGTATATATTAACTGTTTGCACTAGTCACCTTATAGCAGAGAATTGGTTACAGCACCATACCTACTATTCCTACCTATTATCATTCTTCGCAAAATAGCTCAAGCTCTGTCAGATTGGATGGAGAGTGTCTGTGAACAGCAATTTTCAAGTCTTGCCACAGACTTTCAATTGGATTTAGGTCTGGTCTTTGACTGGGCCATTCTAACATATGAATATGCTTGGATTTAAATCATTCCATTGTAGCTCTGGCTGTATGTTTAGGGTCATTGTCATTGTGAAAGGTGAACCTTCGACCCAGTCTCAAGTCCTTTGCAGACTAACAGGTTTTCTTCTAAGATTGCCCCGTATTTGGCTCAATCCATCTTCACATCAACTCTAACTAACTTCCTTGTTGCTAAAGAAAAACATCCCCACAACATGATACTGCCACCACCATGTTTCACGGTGGGGATGGTGTGTTCAGGGGGATGTACAGGATTAGTTTTCTGCCACACATAGGGTTTTGCTTTTAGGCCAAAAAGTTCAATTTGGTCTCATCTGACCAGAGCACCTTCTTCCACATGTTTGTTGTGTCCCCCACATGGCTTCTCACAAACGGGACATCTTATGGCTTTCTTTCAACAATGGCTCTCTTTTTGCCACTCTTCTTCTATAAAGGACAGATTTGTGGAGTGCATGACTAATAGTTGTCCTGTGGACAGATCCACCCACCTGAGCTGTGGATCTCTGCAGCTCCTCCAGTTACCATGGACCTCTTGGCTGCATTTCTGATTAAGGTTTTCCTTCCTCGGTCTTTCAGTTTAGGTGGACAGCCATGTCTTAGTAGGTTTGCAGTTGTGCCATACACTTTCCATTTTCAGATGATGGATTGAACATTGCTCTGTAATCTATTCAAAGCTTGGGATATTTTTTTATAACCTAACCCTGCTTTAAACTTTTACACAACTTTACCCCTGACCTGTCTGAGGTGTTCCTTGGCCTTCATGATGCTGTTTGTTCACCAAGGTTCTCTAACAAACCTCTGAGGGCTTCACAGAACAACTGTATTTATACTGATATCAAATTGCACACAGGTGGACTCTATTTACTAATTAGGTGACTTATGAAGGCAATTGGTTCCACTAGATTTTAGTTAGGGGTGTCAGAGTAAAGGGGACTGAACACAAATGCATGCCACACTTTTCAGATATTTGTAAAAAAAAAAAAAAAAAAAATTAAAACCATTTTTAAATTTTCCTTCTACTTTACATTTATTTGCCACTTCGTGTTGGTCCATCATATAAAATCCCAATATCTTGAACCTTGAAAATGGTCATATAGCCCAGACTTTATGTGTATAACCAACACTCTAAGTGGTGTCCAAAAAAACCCTTTTCACATAAACACGTATTTCAATATTAAAAAAAAAAAAAAAAACCACCACAAAGAAAACAACGGCATTTTGATAGCAGCCAAAAAATGACATTTAATATTTCAATTAGTGCCAGAATATTAACAATCAAAATTTGACTGACAGTGATTTTATGTAAGTGTTTCACAAAATGCTGTGGACATTTACTACTGCCAGGGAAATGCAAAACTCTGACATATGCATGTTTTTCAGCAACAAAAGTGGTAAAAGTCAGGTGGAACAAGCATCCATTAAGACAAAGGTTATAAATCCAATGTGCAATAACCACATTCCAGGGATTTGTTTAATGGTTTGTAAGTTTGTTCTTTTTTTTGTTGGTTGGGTTAAATTAAAAAATGTAAGCTGCCTCTCAAGTTAGCCACTTCTAAGCAAAGGCCTACAAGCTAAATAAGCCTGCATTGGCTGAGGCAAAAATGATGACATTTTTCCATTTTCCTCAACATGAGCCTTTTCTGAACTGTAAAACTGAAGAGAAAGCAGACTACAATAATTGTGTGAACTGTACTATTAAGCTTCAAGTATTCCAAGGATAGATTGGGAATACATGAGAGGTTTTCAGTGCAGCTTCAGCAAAATGCAAATGATATAATTCTTCTTGTGATATACATCATCTTACCCCTATTATACTGAGACCCTTGAGATATTCTTGACGCGGCTGAGCCTGAGGGACACATCCAGCCAAAACAACTTTTTTATTTTCTTCTTGTGCTTTTCTAGAAAAAAAAAAAAAAAGAAGGGGTAAGCATGTAAATTGAAAAGAATTGAAAAGAATAGTAAACCACTGCACTGAATCATGTTCAAGAGTACTCACGCACAGTGGTGTATTTTGGTTTTGTACTGCCCCAGGCAAGACTAAAATCGGGTGTCCTCCATCTAAATTTGTCCCACCCCAGCTACGGTATACTGTTATTGCCTCAGGGTCTGATGAGAAAGCTGCAGAAATTCACTGTGAACAGCTGCAGCTTCCTCACCAGACCTGAGACATGATTCGTCCAAGTGCTACATATGTGGTCAATGGGGCAGAGGATGGGGTCAGTAGGACATAGGATGTGGTCGGCAGGGCAGAAGATGGGGTCAACATGGTATAGGACAGAGCATGGGGTCAGTGGAGCAGGGGGTGGGGTCAGCAGGGCACAGGATGGGGTCACAAAAAAACACAGGGTGCCACTCTAAGTACAGAATTAAAACTAAACAACCATTATTAGACAAATGGCAACTTATATGTAAAGAAAAGGATTGCGCTAGTCAGACCTGCCTGGGGGTCGGGAAAAGATCTTTAGAGTCCACAGCATATGCTGCTCAGTGAGAAGGACTGCCAAACAGATCACTGTGTCTCTGGGAGCCCAGTGCCTCCCGTAGTCGTGGGACACTGAACACTGGTGGCAGGGGGTGACGTCCGCACCTGAGGCAGGAAGGAGGCATGGACAAGGAACAAATAATTCTACTGGTTACCCTTGCAGTTAGCCTACAAACATCTGGGAACTTCCTTTTTAGCACCTCCTTAGTTAAGCTGGCTGTACACTGTTCGAATTTGAGCTTGTTTCTGAGAAACTGGGAGGAAATTTGCTCAATGGGTGGCACCTGCTCTCTGACACCCCTTTACTGAAACATAGGAGTCAGGCGGAAAATTGTCAGCTGTTAAAATGCTGCATCCAACCAGAAGCAGCCACTGTTCAGGTATTTTGGCAGCTGTCAAAATACAAAAGGCACAGGAGATTCGTCCATCCGCCCTCTGTAGAGCTCTTCTCAGCTGATTAACAATCCAAGAAAATGGTACCAAGCACTGCGATTTCCTGCTACTATGCAGGTGTACTTCATGGAAATTCAGTTAAATCTTTTTTTCTTCTTCAATGTAATAGCAAGACTATATTTACTCTACTACTATCTCTTATGCGCTTAAAGGGGAAACTCCATGAAGGACTAAGGGTGGTAAATGCAATGGATAGCCAACATTTGCCAGGTCAAGCAATGTTCTGAGATGTAAAATGTGCTTTATGGCTGGCCATACACAGTGCAAATTTCCTTCTTAAAAGAAATTTGCATGATTCCCCCATCAATGCAGACAATATTAACAGGGGAATTGGCAACTGTTTTCTCCCGGCGGGTGGGTGGGGGAAGTCATCCCCTCAGGGAAGAGGCAGTGATTATCGCTAGCGGCTATAGTAGCCGCTAGTGATAATCTCAAGAGACTCCAGCAGGGTGGTTGTACCAAAGTTGATAGATTGATCAACTTGATACATTCAGCTGGCCCTTTAACAGTTCGAATCTTGGAAGGTTCCTGCTGAACCGGCTGAGATTTGAACTGTGTATGACCCAAGACTACTGGAACACTTTATTTGATATCAACTCAATCTGTTTACTGTATTTACTAAATTTGCAACCACTTGTCTAGGCCCCTAATTTCATTCTCACATTTTCAATTGCTTTCATAGGCAAGCAAGGTGATTATGCCTAAACAGTGATTTACTTGTTAACCGCATTTAAAGAGAAAGTAAACCCTGATGGGTTTTCCTTCCTTTCTACTTCCCTGCAAAGTAAATGCATAATGTGCTAGTATGCATTGCATACTAGCACATTATGTGACACTTACCTGCGAACGAAGCCCGTCTTCCTTCCGGGGCTGCAGACTCCGGCTGTGTGACTGGCTGGAGCCATATAATGTCACTCCCGCGCATGTGCGCAGGAGCCGCCGGTCACGGCATGGAGCTCGGAAGGAACGACACCCGTGCCCGTTCCTTCAGAGCACATACAGTAAATATCTCCTAACCGATGCACGTTTAGGGCATATTTACAGTACCTATAGGTAAGCCTTATTCTAGGCTTAACTATAGGTACAAATGATAGATGAAGGTTTACAATCTCCAAGTATGATAACATAAAAAATATTTATAAAACGAGTTTACAAAAAACAGATGCATGTTTTGAACAAATATTGACCAATATCAGTTGCATTATTTCATGACCTCCAACTAATTGTTAATTATAATTGTAATTATTATAATGGCTTTAAAATAAGGATCTATTTACACCTTTACCTATTTTGATTGTAATAGAGAGCCAATAATAAATATGTAAATCCAGCAACATGATACCCCACATACACACATTCTGATGTACCTAATCTGACCTTTTGAGTAGGAGTAGTTGAGAAAAAAAATCCAAAATCAGATTCAAAACCCCATCCATGGATTTAACACAGAAGTGCGGGGACACCATATATGCACTTCTATTAGCATAAGAATAATGACAATTGAAATTTGACTGACAAAGATTTTTGTAAACGTTTAAATTTACTACTACCAGGTAAATGCAAAACTCTGACATGTAGTAGGAGCCAGGTGGAAAAAGCGTCCAAAAAGACGGAGGTTATAAACCCAGTCAGGTGCATTATTTGATGATCTCCAACTAATTATTGTTAATTATAATTATCAAAACCCAATGCATGGATTGACAGGTAGAAGCAAGGGGACACCATATACTCTCTTCTGCAAACATTTTTTTTCTTTCCCATATTATATTGTATTCTTGCCACTGTTAGTCACTTTACAAAGATAGCCAAAATGATTTCATGCATAGTCTAGTATAAATCAGAAGTTAAAGTTATTAATTCCTCTATAATTTCTAATGCAACACACACAGTCCTGAGCAGAATAAAGGTGCGCTGCAATCCAAGTGTACACTGCTCCAGTCTAGGGGAAAAAAAATAAGTTCTTTAGTAGCATGCTACAATTCTAACTTGCTCTAGTGCAACCTTGCCACCTAGTGGTCACCATGAATTCCACATTAATGACTGCCAAAAGGTCTTCTTGACAATCATCTTTACTTGGGTTCACTCTAGGCCACTGTTAAAATTTATTATGCATTAAAGCGCTGAGTAAAATGAGCCATTATGTTCAATGTTATTAAAAGAAACAAAACAAAAACCATGGACTGCAGCCAGTAGTCAGTGAACCTGAAAGTTTTCAGATTACTACAAGTAATGGCTAGGATCTCGGCTTCTTTCACAGCTAGGCACCAATGAGGTCTGAAAAAAAACAGCAGCACATGTCTTTTGCCAGGCTATGCCTGTGATCTGTCACATGTGGGGAATTAACACTAAGTATTTTCTAATAATCTGAAATAAAAACAAAAAGGTATACTTTTGCCTTTTTCCTTATGATATAGTTTATAAAGTAATCCTTTTAAAAAAAAAAAAAACAGATATTCAGAACAAACTGCTTCACTATATCTCAGTGTCATCCTAAACTCAAAAAAGAATAATAACCTAACAGTAGAAAACACTAAACACAGCCTTTTCGGTCACACTGTCATGTATCCGGCCTTTTTTTTATTAAGTTTAATACTTCAGACTTCTCAGAGATGAAGACTAGTGAAGTAATAAGTCCAGGCCCTATGACATCATGCCTGTTATTCCTTTAGTCCTTGGTAACCAGTGGGGCCAGGTGGCAGAAGTTGGGCAGCATACAGCCTGATAAGTGACCTTGCAAGAAAAGAAGGCATGTCCTCTTAGAGCACAATGCAATTCACATAACTTCCAGCGACCTGAGTAAATTCAGTGCAGAAAAATTAAGGTTTTCTATGTGCTTTGTTCACACTGCAAATGTACAACCACTTGATCTCTGGAAGTTTTACCCCCCTTCATGACCAAGCCATTTTTTTGCTATACGGCACTGCGCTACTTTAACAACTGCAAGGTTATGTAACACTGTACCCAAATATAATGTGTGTCATTTTTTGCCCCACAAATAGAGCTTTCTTTTGGTGGTATTTGATCATCACTGCGCTTTTTTATTTTTTGCACTCTAAACAAAAAAAAAAAAAAAAAGACCAACAATTTTGAAAAAAAAAAATTAACTTTCTGCTATAAAACATATCCAACAAAAAACAAAAATGTAAAGAAAAAAAATAAATGATCTTCATAAATTTAGGCCAATATGTATTCGGCTACATATTTTTGGTAAAAAAAAAAAAAAATCTCAAAAAGTGTATATTGGCTGGTTTGGGAAAAAGTTACAGCATCTACAACTTATGGTATATACACTATATCATTTAAAGTATTGGGACACCTGCCTTTACACGCACCTTTTATTTATTTATTTCAGGTATTTATATAGCACCATCAATTTACGCTTTACATATACATTGTACATTCACATCAGTCCCTGCCCTCAAGGAGCTTACAATCTAAGGTCCCTAACTCACATTCATACATATACTAGGGCCAATTTAGACAGGATCTAATTTACCTACCAGCATGTCTTTAGCATGTGGGAGGAACCGCAGTACCCAGAGGAAACCCAGGCAGGCACAGGGAGAACATTTAAACTCCAGTCAGTTAGTGCCGTGGTTGGGATTCGAACCAGCGACCCTTTTGCTGCCAGGCGAAAGGGCTATCCACTACACCACTGTGCTGCATGAACTTTAATGGCATCCCAGTCTAAGTACATAGGGTTTAGGCTAGGTTAACACTTCACTATGGAGCATCTCCCAGCAAGGATCCGATGCGTCCCTGTTTACCATTTCAGATCCAATTTCATCTCAAATTTTTGGCTGAATTCGGACCTGAAATGGACCAGAAAACGCACAGGACTCCTGTGTAATTCGCTCCAGAGATGTGTGAACCGGCTCCATAGAGAGCGGATCACAATCTCCTGACATGCGAATTGGATGCAGGGAAATCCGCTTCCAATTCGCAATAAGTGTCGCAAGGCTGTGCACAAGTTTTAAGAGTGTGCCTATGGGAATGTTAGGCCATTCTTCCAGAAGCACATTTGTGAGGTCAGGCACTGATGTGGACAAGAAGGCCTGGCTCCCAGTCTCCACTCTAATTCATCCCAAAGGTGTTCTATTGGGTTGAAGTCAGGACTCTGTGCAGGCCAGTCAAGTTCTTCCACCCCAAACTCGCTCAATCATGTTTTTAAGGACCTTGCCTTGTGCACTGGTGCGCAGTCATGCAAGAACAGGAAGGGGTCATGCCCAAACTGTTCCCACAAAGTTGGAAGCATTAAATTGACCAAAATGTCTTGGTATGCTGATGCTTAAAGAGTTCCCTTCACTGGAACTAAGGGGCCAAACCCAACCACTGAAAAACAACCCCATACCATAATCCCACCTCCATCAAATGATTTCGATCAGTGCACAAAGCACTATTTAAAGTCCCAACAAGAGGGTTCATCTTTTGGTACTAAGCAATAGGGATGAGGTAACCACCACTGTTAATATACCTCTAGTCTGCACGGTTTATCATTTAGTGCACAAAGCAAGGTCACTGCAGCATTCTGTACTTTGCACTGTGCATTGCCTAGCACCTACTGAATCAATTTGTGCTCTGCACTGCATGATCCCTATTCCACCTTGCCTTGCTCTTCGCTGTGCATCCCCTATTCCACACTGCCTCATCCTGTACTCCATGTTGTGCATTTCCTAATCCATAATGCCTCATTTTGTACTCTGTGCTGTGTCTTCCCTATTCCATGCTGTCTCATTCAATACTCTGTGCATTCCCTAGTCCACATTATAATCTGCTTACCCAGGTGTTAATTGTCTAAACCGTTATTGGTTGATAAGGAATGCTCAACTTTTAAATGAAATTCTTCTTTACAGTAGAATCCAAGTGTTAGCAGTCTGTCTATATCCGGTTTGCAGAAAAGCATATGTAGAGGAAGAGTTTCAGTGTTTATAAAATGATTACACTGATGCTTATGTGTGTCTGAGACACTTGTAGTGACACATTAATTAAAGCATATTGTGGGGGTACAAGACCTGTGGCATGTGTTGTATTGTATATACAGCAAGTTGTTACAGGTTGTAGTTGCACATGCGCCTTGAAGCCCCTCCTACTGTCAGCACAGCATGGCCACACCAACATTTGCCATGGCATACAGAGCCATCATTTGTTCTCACTGAGGTGCCCAGAAGTGCTCCAGGTAAAATTCCTCAGGAATTCATTTTTAATTGTTTTATCAAAAGTTGGATTTTCAGTTTGCCAGCATCTTTCCGCACAGCTTTCACATTAAATTCTAGATCATTAAGTATACCAAGCATAAATGTAATTGCATGACAATACTGAAACAAAAATATGTCCACATATCCTAATAACACACGTGCAACAGAAAGCACAAATTGATAATGAGGTAATTTCCCCAATAGCAATTAATCACCTGTCAATGACAATATCACTTTTGCCTGTTCTGGTCTATACACAATCCAGCTCCAGCACAAATAAAGGGCAACAGCTGGGGATACAAAGGATCATCATAAAAGAAAAAAAAAAAGTTATAGTGGCAGAACATGTTGTTTACCTTCTCCTAAACCTGTTTTATCTGCCTCATTGGAACCATTGCAAAAACACGGGAAGTGCTGTATTCATATGTTTCTACTATAAACACAAAACAATCAGAACTATGCAAGTATCGCTTTCATGAGCAGCACACAAACTTTATAGGTTTAACCCAACAAGTTAACCTTTTCATACTGTTCACTGGTTGTCTAATCCTGTCACGGCTGGCAATGACTGGACCTCCTTTATTTAGGCGTCACTGATACTGCACATTACCTTTTTTTTTTTTTTTTTTTCCAATGCTGAGATAGTTTTTTATTGGTGCTCTATTCTGAACTGTATAACGTATGGAGTACAATTAGGAAAGGCTTATGTTATTCAGTTTGGGCGTACGGAAGCAGAGTTTTAATTTCAGGCTGCTACTGTGAACCATACAGAGACGGGACAGAGATAGAAGAGTACTTACTTAATTAAGGCTGGCGATGGATAAGTCAGATTTTTTTGTTCAACGAAAAATAAAAAACTGATTCGATCCCCCCATCCACACACTTAATGTGGATGGGGGATTCCTCCTTGCTTTGTATTCTGACAGTGGGGAGACTTCGTCATCAGAATACACTAATCAGTGCTGCAGGCTATAGCTCACTTATTGAGCATACATTTTCCATCAGGCTGGTTCAACAGAAGTTGATCAGTATATAGACTTATGTTCAACCACAATGATCATACATGGATTTAATTAAGGCTGGTCCCAGCCAAAAATTGATCCACGTATAGCTGGCTTTAACCTCACGATGCCAGCCATACGCATATCTGTGACCACTCAGCGGATGTGCCTGAACGCAGAGCAGATATATATTCCTGTTAAAACAACTTACTGCACTGAGAGTGCGCTCCCTGCACGCTCCAAGCACTGTAGCCAGTGGGGGATCAGTAAGTTCCTGATGCATACTTGTGAGGTGGTCAGCGCAAAGGGGTTAAATTCCAAGTGAGCCTTTCAGTCGACCAGATGGCATCAACTATGATCAGCATAATCTATTGTGCCCTGGCCAAGATAACTGTAAGGAGCCCAATAAGAGAACAATCTCTTGTTTCACAACACCCGAATTGAAAAAATTCAGTCTACGGTGAGGTTACTTTTTAAGGGCTGCCACCTTGGAACCTGGACACAATAAAGTGACACTAAACACAATACTTTTTCTCCAAAAATAATCCACACACATCCACTATTTAATGACCCTGTAATCTATTTTATACGAGTTCTTCTCTTACTGTGTTTTTCTATCTCCTTGTAACATCTTACATGAGCTCCTAAGACTCTCCTTTTTCCCCTTATTTCTGTTTGTTTGCATCAATAACTGCACATTAGTTGTGGTCATGTGCACTGTTTCATGCACACTACAAATCATCAATCTTGGGAGTGTGTAAAAAGGTGGCTACATACAGTGGGATTAATGGGGAACAAACATAGCCACCCTGTAACAAAGTGGAATCACAGCAGCAAAAAAAAAAAAAAATATATTTTTTTTTTTGGAGGAGGCCAAGAGCAAAATAAGTTCAAGCGAGACTCTGGGCAAAGTTTTTTTTTCCCATACAGCGAGGCTGTGCCCTTCACTGCACAGGTTAGCTGCTTGTTTTGGTCTAGGGGGTCGGAAAGTGGAGATATACTTACCTAATCCTCCGATCCTCCCAGCACAAGAGCAGCCGCTGAGGTTCCTCGGAAATCGGGTAGGGAGTGGGAATTTTCGCATTCGAAATTGTGAATTAGCAGTATGATGCTGTCACAATTGATTTACAACATGCTATCTAGGAAACAATTAAGCTGACTATTCTAAACAAGCCTTAAAAAATACATACATACATACATACATACATACATACACATATATATATACACACACACACACAGTACAGACCAAAAGTTTGGACACACCTCATTCAAAGAGTTTTCTTTATTTTCATGACTATGAAAATTGTAGATTCACACTGAAGGCATCAAAACTATGAATGAACACATGTGGAATTATCTACATAACAAAAAAGTGTGAAACAACTGAAAATATGTCATATTCTAGGTTCTTCAAAGTAGCCACCTTTTGCTTTGATTACTGCTTTGCACACTCTTGGCATTCTCTTGATGAGCTTCAAGAGGTAGTCACCTGAAATGGTTTTCACTTCACAAGTGTGCCCTGTCAGGTTTAAGAAGTGTGATTTCTTGCCTTATAAATGTTGGGGATTTATTCAAAATTGAAGGCATGCTGAACAAGCATGGCTACCACAGCATCTTGCAGCGGCATGCTATTCCATTCGGTTTGCGTTTAGTTGGACCATCATTTATTTTTCAACAGGACAATGACCCCAAACACACCTCCAGGCTGTGTAAGGGCTATTTGACCAAGAAGGAGAGTGATGGGGTGCTGCGCCAGATGACCTGGCCTCCACAGTCACCGGACCTGAACCCAATCGAGATGGTTTGGGGTGAGCTGGACTGCAGAGTGAAGGCAAAAGGGCCAACAAGTGCCAATCATCTCTGGGAACTCCTTCAAGACTGTTGGAAGACCATTTCAGGTGACTACCTCTTAAAGCTCATCAAGAGAATGCCAAGAGTGTGCAAAGCAGTAATCAAAGCAAAAGGTGGCTACTTTGAAGAACCTAGAATATGACATATTTTCAGTTGTTTCACACTTTTTTGTTATGTAGATAATTCCACATGTGTTCATTCATAGTTTTGATGCCTTCAGTGTGAATCTACAATTTTCATAGTCATGAAAATAAAGAAAACTCTTTGAATGAGAAGGTGTGTCCAAACTTTTGGTCTGTACTGTGTATGTATATATATATATATATATATATATATATATATATATATATATATATATACACACACACACACACACACACACATATATATATACATATACACACATACATACACATGGGTACATATACATACATATATACATGGGAACTAGATCATGAAAAAATATGAGCAAAAAAAAAAAAAAAAAATTATCATATTAGTAATATTTAATGAATCTTCTTCAAATCAACAAAAGCCAGTAAAATAATTTGTTCTTTAGAAATTCAAGGTAGCTGAAGATGGGTATTAGAAAGGCTTTTACCCATCAAAAACATGAATGCTAATGAGAATAATACCTCATGGAATCTCTAAGTGAAAAGAATAAATACATTTTCCTCTCACATCCTTCATATTCTTCAATTAAATGAACTTTACCTTGAACCATCATTTTAATTGCATCAGCAGTCGGCTTCTGGAAATACACTGCCATCTAAAAATTAATTTACATGGCATGTATCTGAATAGAAATGCAATTAGGCAGAATTTTCTTCTTTTTTTTTCCACAGAAACTTTAACAAACAGGCAACATATCAAAAGTAAACAGATGGGGATTTCAACTTAAGGCGAAATACACAAAGAATTTCAGCTACCCAAGACTGAGAAATACAGAGAGGAAAGGGTAGCAGGACAGATCTCAGTCATATGTGGGGGGCCAACAGGCTGCTATTTAGTAGTGGAGAAAAAAAAACCTAGATCAAATATTTTATCATTACAGAAGCAAATTAAACCGTGATCAGACTGAATAATCAGTCATTTGTTGGCAATTCTGCTTAGCACACTAACCTGCTCAATAGAGTATTCTAGAGATGTTATCGCTAGTGCATGCTTTACAGAATTATTGAACTGAATGGTTGTGGCATGGATGCACTGTCTTCCAAGGGATGTCTGGCATTTGAACTTGAGGTGGGGAGAGAAATAGCATTTATGAATTAATTTGCTGATTTAATTATAGGCTTGTAGCTTTAATAATTATTCCCAAAACGGCAGCTAGATTCAACATATTAGGGACTTAAAGCTATGCACGTAAAGAGAAAAAAATGTATTTTGTAGAATCAACCAGACATCTGACTCAGGGGCAAAACAAAGAGTAACAGGATCATGGTTCATAGATGGGTAAAGATTGAGATAATGGTACGGAGTAAACATCCCCAGCCTAGCAAATGTAGCCCCACATTAAAAGGAAAAAAATAAAATAAATGAATATATATATAAATTATATATATATATATATACACACATATACACACACACAGGGTGGGCCATTTATATGGATACACCTTAATAAAATGGGAATGGTTGGTGATATAAACTTCCTGTTTGTGGCACATTAGTATATGTAAGGGGGGGCAGCTTTTCAAGATGGGTGGTGACCATGGCTTCCATTTTGAAGTCGGCCATTTTGAATCCAACTTTTGTTTTTGCAATAGGAAGTGGGTCATGTGACACATCAAACTTATTGGGAATTTCACAAGAAAAACAACGGTGTGCTTGGTTTTAACGTATCTTTATTCTTTTATTAGTTATTTACAAGTTTCTGACCACTTATAAAATGCGTTCAATGTGCTGCACATTGTGTTGGATTGTCAATGCAACCCTCTGTATAAGCGTGTAAATTTGCTGTCCCCACAAAATAACTCAACACAGCCATTAATGTCTAAACCACTGGCAACAAAAGTGTGTCCCCCTTTTAAGTGAAAATGTTCAAATTGGGCCCAATTAACCATTTTCCCTCCCCGATGTCATGTGACTCATTGGTGTTATAAGGTCTCAGGTGTGAATGGGGAGCAGGTGTGTTAAATTTGATGTTCTCGCTCTCTCTCTCTCTCATAATGGTCACTGGAAGTTCAACATGGCACCTCACGACCAAGAACTCTCTCAGGATGTGAAAAAAAATAATTTTTGCTCTACATAAAGATGGCCTAGGCTATAAGAAGATTGCCAAGACCCTGAAACTGAGCTGCAGCAACGTGGCCAAGACCATACAGCGGTTTAACAGGACTGGTTCCACTCATAACAGGCCTCGCCATGGTCAACCAAAGGAGTTGAGTTCACGTGCTCAGCATCATATCTTGTCTTTGGGAAATAGACGTATGAGTGCTGCCAGCATTGCTGCAGGGGTTGAAGGGGTGGAGGGGGGGGGGGGGTCAGCCTGTCAGTGCTCAGACCATACGCCACACACTGCATCAAATTTATCTGCATGGCTTTTGTCCCAGAAAGAAGCCTATTCTGAAGATGATGCACAAGAAAGCCCACAGTTTGCTGAAGACCAGCAGACTAAGGACATGGATGACTGGAACCATGTCCTGTGGTCTGATGAGACCAAGATAAACTTATATGGTTCAGATGGTGTCAAGCATGTGTGTCGGCAACCAGCTGAGGAGTACAAAGACCAGTGTGTTTTCCCTACAGTCAAGTGTGTTGGTGGGAGTGTCATGGTCTGGGGCTGCATGAGTGCTGCCGGCACTTGGGAGCTTCAGTTCATTGAGGGAACCATGAATGCCAATATGTACTGTGACATACTGAAGCAGAGCACGATCCCCTCCCTTCGGAGACTGTGCCGCAGGGCAGTATTCCAACATAACGACCCCGAACACACCTCCAAGATGACCACTGCCTTGCTAAAGAAGCTGAGAGAAAAGGTGATGGACTGGTCAAGCATGTCTCCAGACCTAAACCCTATTAAGCATCTGTGGGACATCCTCAAATGGAAATTGGAGAAGCGCAAGGTCTCCAACATCCATCAGCTCTGTGATGTCGTCATGGAGGAGAGGAAGAAGACTCCAGTGGCAACTTGTGAAGTTCTGGTGAATTCCATGCCCAAGAGGGTTAAGGCAGTGCTGGAAAATAGTGACCACACAAAATATTGACATTTTGTGCCCAATTTGGACATGGTCTCTTAGGGGTGAACTCACTTTTGTTACCAGCCGTTTAGACAATGTGTGTGTTGAGTTATTTTGAGGGGACAGCAAATTTACACTGTTATACAAGCAGTACACTACTTTACATTGTAGCAAAGTGTAATTTCTTCAGCGTTGCCACATGAAAAAATATAATACAATATTTACAAAGATGTGAGGGTTGCACTCACTTTTGAGAGATACTGTATAGTATATCTCTACCAATCTGAGGCCTATATCGCTCAAATGTGTGCCGATACCTTTTTCTCTATAAAGTGTACACATAGTTGTACTAGTAACAGAACCCTAAAAAAAGGTAAAAGTATAATTTTACAAAATCTGTAAAACACACCAATGGTAAAAGTCGTCTTGGACCCAGTCAATGAACATGCATTTACAGTTCTACCTAATAAAAACATCTACGGGCCCACAGACTACTGAAATGCTGTGCGCAGCAAAACTTTTCCTAGGCCATTTTAAATGGTAAAAACACAATTGCAAGAATACAGCTTCAGAGTTCCTGTAATGCTTTTTAACCCCCTTGGGATGGGCGATACAGTGGAAGTACATCCCTTGTGGTACAAAGAGGTCAAGGCATTCTGGTGAGTTCTTAGAGGTGAAGGTGGTGATACAAAGAGGCACTGAGTGTTTTCTATATATTTACGATGAAGTAATGAGAAGTGCAGCGATGGAATATTGATGAATGAAGCACATCACTTTAAAGGATAAGTTAACATTTGCTAAAATGTTACACCTGTATTCAGGTGTAACATGCTACAGGTGCACTGGCCCCCTCTTCCCCATTCTGACAGCTAGCAGGGGATCTCCGCCCCCCCCCCCCCCAGCTAGCGGTCACAATCTGTAAAAAATGCGGCAAGGCAGGCGTATGGGAATGGTGGGTTCTGT
>BLSH010262742.1:4584260-4619859 GCA_018402905.1 Glandirana rugosa
AAACGTGTCCGTAAGGGTCTTTAGCGCAGTTTTAGCACGGGAGTTTTAGCACGCTGAAAGTTCAGCACCGTCACGTTTTCTCCTGAACCATTATGAAATTCCGAAACCTTGGTCAAATTAAAGTCCGTAAGGATCACCAGTCCGTTAGAAGAGCCTGGACACTGCACAGTTCCAAAGCCTTAAAGTATTACCAAGTCCTCTTTTGCACTGCCACGACTTGAAAGTCGCACGATTTTGAGGGCACGATTTTGACGCGATTTCTGGGAATGCCTGTGCAAACTTGAGGTCTATGGACCTCAAATCGCATGAAAGTCAGACCAAAGTAGTGCAGGGACTACTTTGAAGTCGGCACGACTTGAAGTCGTACATATATGAATGGTTGTCATTGGAAATCATGGGGAATGATTGTCATGCGACTTTGCAGTCTAAAGTCGCAGGACAAGTCATGTGAAAGGGGCCTAAATAAACAGTAAAATCTGTCTATGTAAAATAGCATATTTGTTATACTCACTGTGGAATTAAGGAGTTAATCCACTGCATTGTGTAAAAAGGGTTAATCTGTAGGGTCAAATCTGGGCAAGGCCAGATGAGACACAGTCAGAGTAGCCCCCTGCACAAGCTCAGTTTGGTCTCTATTGATGGAGAGAACATTTACTGTTTGAGCTGAGCTAGCCAGGTCACATGATATTGACATGACATGTGGGTGTGTAAACAGATCCTAAATGACAGCCCAGTCCCTCCTTCCTCCTCCACGCCCAGTAACTAAAAAAAGAACAGTGGGTGGGATGTCACATCTTGATTGATGGATGCTCCACCTCCCATAACAGCACGAGGACACAGGCTGTAGTGGACTATTTTAATATCACTGGGTTTAGTAACACTAAGGTTTTATTTTTTAGCTTAATGCATTCTAAGCGTTAAGGTAAAAAACTCTCTGCTGCAGGATCCCCTCAGCCCCTCCCCCTTATACTTACCTGAGCTCGATTCAGCGACCTGCAGGAGAGCAGAGGCCCTCGCCACTATGCCCCTCCTCACTGTGCCCAGATTTATAGCAGGGGGAGACATTGGCTCCTAGTGCTGTCAATCTGTCAGGAGACTAGCCAGGGGAGAGTTTCCCGTAGGCATTGGCACAGTGGCCAAATTCCAATATGGCTGTGCCTGCACAAATGCACGCACATGTATTGAGAACGCATGTTCGCCATGGCGGAGACGTGTGCGTGCTGGCGCATGTCAGATCCTGGCGCCCTTTTAAAAGAGAGACTGTGGTACATGGACATTGCTGACTGGTCTTAAGCTTCCTGTTCCTGTGTGCGCTTATGCTTCTGATCTCCTGTTACCAACCCAGCTTGCCCTTGGATACACCTTTGGTCTCTCTCTCAGCTCGGACATCAGATTGCCCACGGATCTGCTCTCATCTCCTGTCCTGTGTATGACTTTGGCTTGCCTGACCACATCTCCATTCTTCTGTATGACGACCATTAGCTTACCAACCTTGGCATCCGTCCCTGACTACATCTCCTGCTTTGACCTGTCTGCTGTAATCTGCCCTGTTGCCTACCTGCAGTACTTACCTTCTGCTCCAACCTGCAATGCCTACTTGCTGTATCCAGTCTGCTGCATTTTCCACTGTAACCCGTTTCCTGCTGTGTGCAGTTCGCACCATGAGCTCCACTGGGTCCTACTGCTCACCGCATATGGTATCCACTGACATAGATTTCTCCACACCTGCATCTCTCATCTGTGGCACAACCAGCTATCCTTGCTTCTTTGGGCTTTGTGTTCCCATTTTGCACCTTCAGGGACACCAAGCACTCAGCTGCAAGGAGAGCCCTCTCAGCATTTTGGCTTCAGGGCCAGGTACGCGACACAATCAAATCCTTTGACAAGGAATCAAGGGGCAGGTCACAGCCGCACAATCGGTGTCAATGTTCCCAGATAGGGTGACTCTGGAGAGAGCCCGCACGAGGGCCCCCATAGAAAAGGTCTTTCTGAGGGGCACTCGCCGAAGAAGAGGAGTCTGGAGTGCCAGCAGGGGATGCCAAGAAGAGGAGGATCGGACCTGCTCTGTGCAAAACCATTGAACAGAGCAGGTAAGTATATAACCCATTATTTATTTATTTTTTAAAAATGAAGCCCAAGGGTCCTTTCACACGTATGGACTGTTCAGATCCGCCTGTCAGTTTTTCAGGCAGACCTGAACGGACACTCCATTCCCCTCTATGGAGCGATGGATGTTCAGGGTGACATGTCCGCTGACATCCAATTCGCTAAATACAGACGGATGGAAACCCTATTTTCCATCCGTCTGGCAGATCGGATGAAAATGGACAGATGGTCTGTGTTTATCTGATCCCCCATAGAGGAGAGTGGAGCTCTGAAAGGTCCGTCTCTGCAAAGTGAGCATAGACGGACCCGTCATCCGCCGGCTCAGCGGGGATCTATGGATGGATCCCCGCTGAGCAACAAAGTTCCTCAAAATGGGCTCCGTACGTGTGAAAGGACCCTTAATGTTACTTTAAGCCAGGACAAGAGTGTTTGGGATGGTGCTGCAGGTATCTCTGGATGACTGCAACAGTTTGGGTTTTCCCCCCTATAAGTGTTACAGAAAGTGAGTGCTGAAAGTATCAAGATAACATTACAGTAAGCCCTCTACTTATGAACGAGTTCCGTTCCGGGAGCTTGTTCGTGATTCCAACTTGTTCGTAGGTCCAGCAAAGATCAGCGCTTGCAGACAAAAGCTGAGGAGCGTTTATCAGTGTGTTCTGGCGGTACACAAAAGCACAGCATGGGAGATCACTGCACCAACATTGTTTGTGTTGGTACAGTGATCTGTCAGTTTTTTTCCTTCAGCCCACTGGGTTTAACAAAAACTGAGTGTGTGTACCCAGCTTTACGGGATTGAACATGCAAACACGTTTGTATCTCCGAAAGTCCCCAAGTTGAATGTTTGTATGTAGGGGGCTTACTGTATAACCTACAGCACATTTAGTGGGCTCTTGAACAGTACCCACTATATTGAATTCTATACAAAAAAACAGATTAAGCTATGCACTTTCAAGTACAATTGCTCAAGGCTCTTTTAAGAATTGGAAAACACAAAAACCATGTTCTGCGCTGTCAGAGCTGTCTTACCAACACATCTATGGGCAACCATATAGTGCACCAGGAGCAGAGAGAAATAGGGGGTAAGCAAAAGCTGCTTCTAACATTTCTTGTCCTTTATGATATGCTGGAACTGAACAGCTGAAAACAAATAAAACACAAATCTTGTAGGTATTTTCTTTGCCATGATTGTTAAAGAAAGCAACTGAAGTCACATACCTCCTACATGAACACTAGTACTGAAAGATCAAGAGACAGGTCAGGGAGTTGAAACCCTGGAACATAAACCACATCCTTCAAACTAAAAGCTAGAATAAAAGACTAGACCATGAAAAAATACAATATACTCTCTGGTAATTACAGGACCTTCACAGCACATTTGTAACTTTTTCATTCAATGGTTTGCTGGCAAAGCCAAGGATATCTAATAAAATATTTGAAAAAAAAAAAAACACCAACAAGGCACTACATATTTCCTACTAACCCAATGATTCCAAGTTTCCAATTTACACTTCTATGCCCCTTCAGCTAGCCATACATTATTATTATTATTATTATACAGGATTTATATAGCGCCAGCAGTTTACAAAAATGAAGGCAGACAGTACAGTTACATCACAATTTGGTACAAGAGGAATCAGAGGGCCCTGCTCGTTAGAGCTTACAATCATACATGGCTCGAATTTGGGCCAATTCCTGTTAAACTGGCTCAAAAATTCTAGCAGTGGGTGACCAAGTCAGTACTACTCACTGTGGAGTTTGGGGGTTGTCAGCTCAAGTGTAGTGCTTCCCAGTGAGTTCAGTCCACTCCAGAAAATGCTGTTTAACCACTTGCCGACTGCGCTATAGTCGAAAGACGTCTACAGCACGATTAACTTATTCTGGGAGGGCGTCTATGGACGTCCTCCCGGAATCGTGCTCCTGTGTGCCCCCTGGGGTGCGCACCTGTCAATATGTTTGTGACCGTCAGGTCTCCCAGACCCGGAGTGTCACGGATCGGGGTAAAGGGCCACTGACAGCGCCCCTTCACCACGAGATCACTTCGTTCAATGGACAGTGATCACTTGTAAACAAACTGGAGTATGTCCGGTTCGGCTCCTCCCCTCCCACCGATCGCACAGTGTGTGAGGAGAGGAGGGAGCGGGTGCAGCAGTGCTGTGGACTGGATGTGAAGTGCCCACAGCGCTGATCTATGCCCACCACTAGCACATCCATACATCCCTGGCTCATCCATCTATGCATCCCTGGCCCATCCATCCGTGCATCCCTGGCTAATCCATCCATCCATCCCTGGCTCACCAATACCTGGCTCACCCATCCATCCATGGCTCACCCAGTCCCTGGCTCACCCATGCGCCATCCCTAGCTCATCCATCCAGATTCATGATCATCCATGCTCCATCCCTGGCTCATCCATACACATCCATATTCCATCCCTGGCTCATCTGTCCACATTCATGCTCCATCCCTGACTCACCCGTCCACATCCATGCTCCATCCCTGGCTCACCCGTCCACATCCATGCTCCATCCCTGGCTCATCCGTCCACATCCATGTTCCATCCCTGGCTCATCCGTCCACATTCATGCCACTACAGTGACCATCAGTGCCTCACAAAAGTGTGATAGGTAGTCAAATTAGATTTGAAATGTGTGTCCCTAGTATGCCTGATGATGCTCCCTGCATGTTGGGCCTCTATGTGTGGACAGGCTGTAAAAAAGCCTCACACATGTGGTACCGCCATACTCGAGACAAGTAGCAGAATATATTTTGGGGTGTAATTTTTGCTATGTACATGCTATGTGTTAGAAATATTGTATAAATGGACAACTTTGTGTAAGAAAAAGTATGTTTTCATTTTCTTTCCACATTTTCCCAAAACTTGTGGAAAAATATGACATGTTCATAAAACTCATTATGCCTCCTAGAATATATGTTGGGGTGTTTACTGTCCAAATGGGGTAATGTTTTGGGTGTTTCTATTGTCCTGGTGCTCCAGGGGCCTTCAAAAGTGTGATAGGTAGTCAAGAAATGTTACGCGTAATTTCTGCTCCTACAACACCTGATGGTGCTCCCTGCATGTTGGGCCTCTGTATGTGGCCAGGCTGTGAAAAAGTCTCACACATGTGGTATCGCCATACTCAGGAGGAATAGCAGAATGTGTTTTGGGCTGTAATTTGTGGTATGCATATGCTGTGTGTGAGATCTTCATTTTGCAAAGCATTGTGGGAAAAAAATTACAACTTCAGAACACTCACCATGCCTCTTACTAAGTACCTTGGACTGTCTACTTTCTAAAAAGGGGTCATTTGGAGGGTATTTGTACTTCCCTGGCTTGTTAGGGTCTCAAGAAATAATAGGCCATCAGTACTTTAGGTGTGATCAATTTTCAGTGAATGGCATCATAGCTTGTAGACTCTCTAACTTTCACAAAGACCAAATGATATACACTAATTTGGGTTATTTTTTATCAAAGATATGTAGCAATATAAATTTTGTCCAAAACTTATGAAAAATTACTAAATTTGTAAAATTTTGTAACGAAGAAAAATTCAATTATTTACAAAATTTTCGGTCTTTTTTTCATTTATAGCCCAAAAAATAAAAAAACCCAGCGGTGATTAAATACCACCAAAAGAAAGCTCTATTTGTGTGAAAAAAAGGACAAAATTTTCATATGAGTACAGTGTAGTATGACTGAGTAATTGTCATTCAAAATGTTAGAGCGCTGTAGGCTGAAAATTCATCTGGTTAGGAAGGGGGTTTAAGTGCCCAGTGGTCAAGTGGTTAAGGCCTGGCTGGCCCACTTTTTGAACAAAAAAGTTCACTGCAACCTGTTCTGGCTTAGAGCACCACTCAAAGTGTCAGGCATTACTTCTCCATGCATTACTGCGGCTATCTGAGATGCTCATCCAGACATAAGGAAGGATGAAACTTTAAATATGCTTCTGAGAACATACCACATACAAAATGTATAAAATACAAAGTATTTTTATTATTAGTAGTATTTTTATTAGATGGATATAAACACTTGGCATAAAAACATGAAAATTGGTCCCATACAGTGCAAAATATCAGTCTGCATCGTAGGAACATAAATGTTAGTAAATGTATTCCGTGGTAGATTGGGCAAAGCGGAACACCCATTTCCTCTGGGTCCCACATGCATATACAATATATAACCTTTAACTGATATATACAGTATCTCACAAAAGTGAGCACACTCCTCAAATTTTTGTAAAGATTTTATTATATCTTTTCATTCTTAGATTGTAAGCTCTAACGAACAGGGCCCTCTGATTCCTCTTGTACCAAATTGTGATGTAACTGCACGGTCTGCCTTCATTTTGTAAAGCGCTGCGCAAACTGTTGGTGCTATATAAATCCTGTATAGTAATAAATAATAATAATGTGACAACACTGAAGAAATTACACTTTGTTACAATGTAAAGGAGTGTACAGCTTGTATAACAGTGTAATTTGCTGTCCTCTCAAAATAACTCATCACACAGCCATTAATGTCTAAACCGATGGCATCAAAAGTGAGTACACCCCTAAATGATTGTCCAAATTGGGCCCAATTAGTCATTTTCCCTCCCCGGCGTCATGTGACTTGTTAGTGTTACAAGGCCTCAGGTGTGAATGGGGAGCAGATGTGTTAAATTTGGTGTTATAGATCTCACTCTAATACTGGTCACTGGAAGTTAAACATGGCACCTCATGGCAAAGATCTGATGACCTACAAAAAGATGGCCTACGTTTTAAGATTGCAAAGACCCTGAAACTGAGCTGCAGCACCGTGGCCAAAACCATAAAGCAGTTTAACCACTTTCCGCCCGGCCTATTGACAAATGACGGTCGGGGGGTGGCTTCATTATCCTTACTGGGCGTCTATTGACATCCTCAGGATAATCAGGGGGAGTGCATCACGGCGATTGGTGGTGCCGTGGGTCAGTCTGACCCACCGCATTACCGATCGAGGCAAAAGGCTTCCATTGGAAGCTTTTTACCATGTGATAAGCCGTAACCAATCATGGCTGATCACAGTGTAAATAGGAAGAGCCGTTTATCAGCTTTTCCTCTACTCAGATCTGCTGAGAGCCAATCTAGTGGAGAGCTGATCGGCTGCTCTCCTGACGGGGGGGGGGGGGCTGCGCTGACCGTTTATCAGTGCAGCGCCCCTCAGGATTTCCACACTGGACCACCAGAGCCTACCAGGACCACCAGGGAGAGCACACCCAGGGACAACATAAGGAGGCCACCCAGGACCACCAGGGAGAAGATCTGGAGGCTGCCCAGTGACCACAAGGGAGCGCACACTAGACCACCAGGTAAGGGGCATACAGTGCACTGTAGGGAAGGCACAGTGCCCATATGTGATGCCTTCCAGTGCCATCCTTAACAGTGCTATATGCACCAGTGCCATGTATTAGTGCCCAGTGTCACCTATCAGTGCCCACCTGTGCCACCTATCAGTGCCCACCAGTGCCACCTATCAGTGCCCATCAGTGCTGCCTATCAGTGCTGCATATATGTGCCCCAAAATCAATGCCACCTCATCAGTGCCAATCTGTACGGCCTCATCAGTGCTCATCAGTGTAGCCACATCAGTGCCAGTCAGTGGAGAAAATGTACTTAAAGTTTTGTGACAGACACAAAAAAGTGTCTGAAAAAAAAAAGTTGTTTTTTTTCCCAAAATTTTCGGTCCTTTTTTATTTGTAGCGCAAAAAATAAAAACTGCAGGGGTAATCAAATAGCACCAAACGAAAGCTCTATTCGTGGGAACAAAATGATAAAAACATTGTTTGGGTACAGCGTCGTTATCATTCAAAATGCAACAGCACTGAAAGCTGAAAATTGGTCTGGGCGGGAAATCTTTTAAGTGTCTGGTATTGAAGTGGTTAAAGAGGAAGTAAACCCTGATGGGTTTTACTTCCTCTTTGTTCCCCTGCAATGTAAAAGCATAATAGGCTAGGTTATGTGTTCCTTACCTGTATTGGACGGCCACGCTGTCCCCGCTCCAGGCCACGTCCAACTTCCGCCCCTCTTCCTTCCGGGGCCGCAGACTCCGGAGCCGCGTGACGCCACTTCCGCGCATGTGCCTGGGAGCTGCCAATTGCGCCGCGATCTCAGTGAAGGAATAGCACAGAGGCTGTTTCTTCACTGCGCATATGCCGATGAGGTGGGCACATGCAAGTACACTGTATATCTCCTAAACAGTGCAGGTTTAGGAAATATGCAGGGAACGTACATGTAAGCCTTATTATAGGCTTTTTGGGTCTCAGGGTGAATTGGGGCAAGTCATAAATTTTGCCTTTGGGTGCAGGGGCTAAAGCAGGGTCGGAGACAGACTTGCCACTGCAATGGGTTTCCTCAATAACTCACTTAGGAGTCCAGATTACGACCAATATTAATGACTTCTTGTCCCCAAACCTGACCCAGATAGTGACACAACCAACAAAAAATACAACTATGGACAAAACTGCCTTTATCCCTTATAGGACGCATAAATCTTATCAAAATGAAACTCTTAAAAGTAATTTTATATTTCCTTAGACATTCCCCAGTACGGATACCCAAAACGTTTTTTAAACAGCTTGACAGTATTATTGGCTCATTTATATGGTCTCCATCACAGCCTCGCATTGGGATTAGGGTTCTTCAAGAGCCAGACTGGCAAAAATATTATTTGGCTGGACAGATGGTGTTTGCGCACAAATGGCTTATAGCAGATGAGGGGGATTCCACCACTATTCTAGAAGCGGCTATACTGGGACCTTATGAAAGCTTGAAATTAGCACTTTATAGAGGCCCCGAGGCCAGATCTACCTTTGACCATTACGATGAAGTCAACTATCAAAGCTTGGGAGCTGTCCACTGAGCTAGTGTCCCCTAGTTATGTTGGAGTCACTCCGTCGGCCCCTCTCTGCATGACCCGCAACCTTCCTCATTTCCATTCCATACCAGATGCCAGACTTTGGGCTTGTAAAGGTATCAAAAGGGTGGGTGACATAACCAGAGAGGGGGAGCTTTTGACTTTCGATCAGACATGATCTCCCAAACACATACTTTTTTCGCTTCCTGCAATTTCGACACGCTTTCCAGGCACAGTTTAGTAATAGGAGGATTGAAATTCTGCCCTCTTTGTTGGATCTCCTATCCTGTGAAGAGCTACATAAACCTCTGTCCATGACTTACAAGGAGTTATTTTAAAAAAACGCCATAACGCCACCTGTAATTGAAAGGGGTAGGACTCGATGGTAAGCGGAGATCCCTGACGTACAGGGTGATGACTGGGATGATATGTGGGGCCACCCCTTCAAACACCTGGTCTCAGCTAGGAATAAGCTTATCCAATTTAAATTTTTACAAAGGATCTACTATACCCTGGCTATGTTGGCACGTATCTTCCCCTCATATACTGATACATGCTGGACATATTCTTGCTCCTCAGCGGATGCGGAACACAATTTTTGGAAATGCCCGCCAATCCAAGATTTTTGGATAGGAATTACTTCTTGTATTTCAAAGGTCATCAGTATCCCTGTCCCCCTGTGAATGTCTCTTGAGAGATAGCCCCCTCTCGAGCACACAGAACCCTACTAAACAGTCCTCTTCTATGGTAGAAAGGCCATTTTGCTAAATTGGAAGAAGCCCCAGGCCCCATCACTATCATATTGGAAATTATTAATACATTTTATGATGCCCCTATAAAAAGCCACATATATTTCCAGGGGATGCCCAAAGAAGTTCTACAAGGTGTGGCAGGCTTGGATGGATTCGTCTTCCACGGTGAGTTAAGCAGTGATTTCAGTGGGGAAGGGACCAACTAATGATTTTTGTCTGGGGAGGTTGATTGCGTCACATGTCATTGGCCCCCTGCATTGAAGACAGGCTTACAAAACTGGGTTAATAGTGAGGCTTCTTTCACACTGAAACGTTTTTCAGGCGCCTAAAAATAGCGCCTGTGCAGCGCCTGAAAAACTCTCCCCCCATTCTCCCCAGTGTGAAAGCCCGAGTGCTTTCATATTGGGGCGGTGCGCTTGCAGGACAGCAAGAAAAGTCCTGCAAGCAGCATCTTCGGGGCGGTGTGGTGAGAGGTGTGTACACCGCTCCTACACCGCCCCCTCCATTGAAATCAATGGACGGCGCTCCCAAAGCAGCTATACACCACCTCGGTCGCGCCGTGCAGTGGCACTTTTAAACCCTTGTTAACCCCTTTTTGGGAGTTAAAAGTGCCCCGCTCCCGTCTACATAGCGGCGATGTAGTGCCGCTATAATAGCGGTAAATCTCTACCGCCCCACCACAGTGTGAATGTAGCCTGAAATGTGGTTTATAAATCTGGTTTTTGGTGGCATCCTAACCTGGATCGAAAAGGTGCTTTGACCATCCTTTCAATTAAAGGGAGACTTTGGGGCACGAGCTGAAATGTTTGGGTGTTGGAGGGTGGGGGGAGTGGCAAGAGTGGTTTTCTAATTCAATAGTTCGTTGAACTATGTTAGTTCAGATTGAAATGAGCCCTGCGTGGTCTATTGGTGGTCTGCGGTATGTTGCCAAGGTCATCTATATGTTTTGTTTGTCAGGCTAAAAACTTAATAAAAAGAAATGTAAAAAAAAAAAAAGGCTTATTATAGGCTTGTCTGTAGGTTAAAGTGGCTGTAAAGAGTTTACGACCACTTTAATAGGACAGGTTTCACTCAGAACAGGCCTCGCCATGATCAACTAAAGAAGTTGAGTGCACATGCTCAGCGTCATATCCAGAGGTTGTCTTTGGGAAATAGACGTATGAGTGTTTCCAGCACTGCTGCAGAGGTTGAAGGGGGGGGTCAGCCTTTCAGACCATACGCTGCACACTGCATCAAATTGGTCAGCATGGCTGTCGTCCCAGAAGGAAGCCTCTTCTAAAGATGATGCACAAGAAAGCCTGCAAACAGTTTGCTAAAGACAATCAGGCTAAGGATATTGATTCCTGGAACCAAGTCCTGTGGTCTGATGAGACCAAGATAAACTTATTTGGTTCAGATGATGTCAAGCATGTGTGGAGGCAACCAGGTGAGGAGTACAAAGATAAGCGTGTCTTGCCTAAAGTCAAGCATGGTGGTGGGAGTGTCATGGTCTGGGACTGAGTGCTGCCGGCACTGGGGAGCTATGTTTCATTGAGGGAAACATGAATTCCAACCTGTACTGCGACATATACTGAAGCAGAGCGTGATCCCCTCCCTTTGGAGACTGGGCCGCAGGGCAGCATTCCAACATGATACTTACACTATTCACACCTCCAAGACAACTACTGCCTTGATAAAGAAGATGAGGGTAAAGGTGATGGACTGGCCAAGCATGTCTCCAGACCTAAACCCTATTGAGCATCTGTGGGGCATCCTCAAAGGGAAGGTGGAGAAGCGCAAGGTCTCTAACATCCACCACCTCTGTGAGGTCGTCATGGAGGAGTGGAAGAGGACTCCAGTGACAACCTATGAAGCTCTGGTGAACTCCATGCCCAAGAGGGTTAAGGCAGTGATGGAAAATAATGGTGGCCACACAAATATTGACACTTTGGGTCCAATTTGGACATTTTCACTTAAGGGTGTACTCACTTTTGTTGTCAGCAGTTTAGACATTAATGGCTGTGTGTTGAGATATTTTGAGGGGACAGCAAATTTACACTGTTATACAAGCTGTACATTCATTACTTTACATTGTAGCAAAGTGTCATTTCTTCAGTGTTGTCAAGATATAATAAAATATTTACAAAAATGTGAGGGGTTTACTCACTTGTGTGAGATACTGTATGTACACACACAATACATAACAAGAGTAGTACAAAGATATTGCAAAGAGTACTTCAAAAACAATAAAGCCCCTTTCACACCGAAATGTGTTGTAGGCGCTGCGGTGCTAAAATAGCACCAGTGCAGCGCCTGAAAACCCGGCCCCCTATTCTGCCAGTGTGAAAGCCTGAGTGTTTTTATACTGGGGCGGTGCACTTGCAGGACGAGAAAAAAAGTCCTGCAAGCTGCATCTATGGGGCGGTGCGGTGAGTGGTGTATACACCACCCCCTCCATTGAAAGCAATGGACGGCGCTCCCGAAGCGGTTGAACGCTACCTTGGAAGTGCCGAGCGGCGCCGTTTTAACCCCTTGTTAACCTCTTCTTGGGGGTTAAAAGCGCCCCGCTCCCGACTGCATAGTGGCGCCATAGAGCTGCTATAATAGCAGTAAATGCGCTGCTAATTAGCGGCGCTTTACCGCTACCGCCCCTCCCCGCCCCAGTGTGAAAGGGGCATTAAAAAAAAAAAAACACCACAAATACATATATTTCATCATATATGTCAGCTGTCACCGCTGACAGGGCTTCCATCTTCTCCCGGTCTCCCTTCTGGGCTCGCGGACAGCCTCCGTTTGCCTGGCCAAACTACAATGACATCATTCCCACCCATTGAGAGTGCAGTGCACATGCGCCAGTAACATCACCGGCGCTGCTAAAGTAAATATCTAAAGGGCATAAATGCGTTTAGTGGGTTGATAACCCCAAACATGTCCAACAGTTATACAGTGGATATAAAAAGTCAACACACCCCTGTTAAAATGTTAGGTTTCTGAGATGTAAAAAAAAAAAAAAATGAAACAAAGCTAAATCATTTCAGAACTTTTTCCACCTTTGAAGTGACCCATAAACTGTATAACAAAGTTGAACAACAAACTGAAATCTTTTAGGTGGAGAGTAAAAATAAAAAATAAAATATGGTTGCATAAGTGTGCACACTCTTAAACTAATACTTTGTTGAAGCACCTTTTGATTTTATTACAGCAAGTATTTTTGGGTATGAGTATCAGCATGGCGCATCTTGACTTGGCAAATATTTGTCCACTCTACTTTGCAAAAACACTCAAAATCTGTCAGATTGTGAGGGCATCTCCTGTGCACAGCCCTCTTCAGATCACCCCACAGATTTTCAATCGGATTCAGGTCTGAGCTCTGACTGGACCATGCCAAAACGTATCTTCTGGTGAAGCTACTCCTTTGTTGATTTGGATGTATGCTTTGGGTTGTTGTCATGCTGAAAGATGAAGTTAGTCTTCATGTTCCGCTTTCTAGCGGAACCCTGAAGGTTTTGTGCCAATATTGACTGGTATTTGGAACTGTTCATAATTCCTACTACCTTGACTAAGGCCCCTGTTCCAGCTGAAGAAAAACACTCCCAAAGCAAGATGCTGCCACCACCATGTTTCACTGTGGGTATGGTGTTCTTTTGATGATGTACAGTGTTTTTCCGCCAAACATATCTTTTGGAATTATGGCCAAAAAGTTCAACTTTGGTTTCATCAGACCATAACACATTTTACCATATGCTTTTGGAAGACTTCAGATGTGTTTTTGCAAAATTTAGCCGGGCTTGGATGCTTTTTTTCCTAACAAAAGGATTCCCTCTGGCCACGCTACCCCATAGTCCAGACATTTGAAGAATACGGGAGATTGTTGTCACATGTACCACACAGCCAGTACTTGCCAGATATTCCTGCAGCTCTGTTAATGTTGATGTAGGCCTCCTAGCAGCCTCCTTGACAAGTTTTCTTCTCGTCTTTTAATCAAATTTGGAGGGACGTACAGTTCTTGGTAATGTCACTATTGTGTCATATTTTCTCCACTTGATGACTGTCTTCTCTTTGTTGCATGGTATATCTAATGCCTTGGGTGGAGCTTACGTGACGCTCACCGCATGTGACCAGGAAGCCGCGGCCGCCATTTTATTGGTTGGAAACAGATTCACACTCAATGCGCTGCTTACTTTGATGTCATGTGAGTGTATTTTATACCCTATTTTTACGATTAAAGACTGTTGGGCTGTCTGCACTATTTTGGTTCCTTATTATTTTTCATGACCAAAACGAGTGGAGGTTTACTTGAAGTGTTACTGCCACCCTATACCGGGAACCGTGCAAGGGACTGATCCAATTGGGGAGAAGCTGCATGGAGAGATCCCACGGTGATCATACAGCGGGGCCATATATTGGAAGCGGGCACTGACCCTCCGTAATAGGGGGTCGGTGGGTTCCGGTAAGAGGCTAGACTGTTGGGTGTCTCTGGTGACGGTGCTCTCGGTGGATGGTCGGTGTTATTATCTACATTATAGGACTCATCCATATCTAGTCTATGGACACTTTGTTGTTTGTACGGACTATGTGCGCTGCAGTATAAAGTTTATATCTAATGCCTTGGAAATTCTTTTGTACCCTTCTCCTGACTGATACCTTTTAACAATGAGATCCCTCTGATGCTTTGGAAGCTCTCTGCGGACCATGGCTTTTGCTGTGGGATGAGACTAAGCAAATGTCAGGAAAGACCTACTAGAACAGTTGAACTTTATTTGGGGTTAATCAGAGGCATTTTACATGATGGCAGTATATACTGACTCCTATTTAACATGAGTTTGAATGTGATTGCTTAATTTTGAACACAGCTACATCCCCAGTTATAAGAGCATGTGTACACTACTTATGCACCCACATTACATTATTTTAGTTTTTCTTCCATCCACCTGAAAGATTTCAGTTTTTTGTTCAACTGAGTTGGACAGTTTATCCGGTTAAAGACCGGCTCACGTACATTTACTGCTTCAGAGTGACAGTGTAATGCAAATCGCTGTTATAAACAGTGATTCGCACAGGCGCGGCTAGGGGGTGAGCGCGCGCCGCACGCTCCCTCAGTGTGGCTGCGGGTCGGTCGGACTCAATGTCCGTCGGCGACCATTGATCGCCTTTAGAGGGTTTACACTGGCGGTTTCCTGTTCTGACAGGCAGCATGACAGATCTACTGATCCCTATCATCGGGATCAGTCAGATCTGTCATGCCCCTGCCAGCCCAGCCCCCACACAGTTAGAACATGCCTAGGGAACACACTTAACCCCTTGATTGCCCCCTGCCGGTAAACCCCTTCCCTGCTGGTGACATTTACACAGTAATCAGTAGGGTTTTTTTTAGCTCTAATCACTGTATAAATGTCAATGGTCCCAAAAAAGCGTCAAAAATGTCCGATCTGTCTGCCACAATATCGCTGTCCCCATAAATAAATTTTCATGTTCTGTAAACACAGCAACCTTTGCGCAAACCAATCAATATACGCCGATTGCGATTTTTTTTTTTACCACAAATATGTAGAAGAATATATATCGGCCAAAACTGATGAATACATTTTTTTTTAATATATATTTTTTGGATATGTATTATAGCAAAATGTAAAAAAAGGGATTTTATTAAAACTTACTGTAAAATCCTTTTCTCCGAGTTCACTGTCAGACACAGCTCTTCATGACATGTGGGGTTTATGCTTGTCCAACTAGGAGTTATTTAGGCAGGGAAAAGAAACAGCTTGCCCCTCCCATGGGGCCGTCCTCTCTTCCCACATAAACCCTCTCAATAGCATAGCTCTTCAGTTCGTACACAAGCCATACAAAGAACAGAGCACAGAGGGGTGGTTGCTGCGTCTGTCCGTGAACTCGGAGAAAAGGATTTTATGGTAAGTTTTAATAAAATCCCTTTTTCTTCTACGTTCACTGACAGACGCAGCTCTTCATGGCATGTGGGGATGTCCCAAAGATGTGTCAAAAAGAGGGGTGGGTAAACGATAACAACTGTACCCAACATAACCTCTTAAGGAGGCGCCAGACGCACCTACACTGCCGCCTGCAAAACATTGTGGCCAAAAGCAGCATCCGAAGATGCTAGCACATCAACCTATAAAAACTTAGAGAAAGTGTGTACCGAGGCCCAAATGGCCACCTTGCACACCTGTGACACCGAGGCCTGGTGTCAAAGCCCAGGACGTGCTAACAGCCCTGATAGAATGAGCCGTGACCAGAAAGGGGGGAACCTTGCCCGACAGAAAATGCGTGGGTCACGGTTTGTCTAAACCAACGAGAAATAGTAGCCGACGAGGCCGCCAAACCTTTGCGCGGACCCTCTGTCAGCACAAACAATGCATCAGCCTTCCGAAAAGAAGCTGTAGCAGCTACTCAATTTCCTTTGGGTGCGATGGACGAGGTCACAATGGATGAAGAACAATATCTTCATTAATTTGAAAAGAAGAGACCACCTTCGGAAGGAAGGAAGGAAAGGGTCGCAAGACCGCCTTGTCCTTATGCAGGACCAGGTAGAGAGACTGGCACGATAGTGCTGCCATTTCAGCCACCTGTCTGGCGGAAGTGATGGCTACCAAAAAAGCCACCTTATGTGACAGCAATTGTAAGGAAATCTCCCTGATATTTACATAGGGTGGTTTCTAAAGTACAGAAAGCACCAAATTCAGATCCCACTGGGCCGTCCGGCCTTCACCCGAGGCGCCACATGTTGCACACCTTGTACAAAGGTACGAATCAACGAGTGCGAAACCAAAGGTCTCTAGAAAAGAATTGCCAGAGCCGATATCTGTCCCTTGAGATTACTCAAGGCCAGTTTTTTTGTACAGGTCCTGCTGCAAAAAAGTCAGGACCCTGGACACTACCATAAGAGGGAGGGTTATGACCCTCCGCCTCGCACCAAGCTATACAAGCCTTCCAGGTGCGATGGTAAATCTTGCGAGAAGTACACTTGCTAACCTTCAACAAGGTAGGGAGACAGCGACTCCCTTGTCTCTTAGCACCTGGGACTCGATAGCCAGGCCGTCAAAGCCAGCGAGGGCAAAGTAGAGTGTGAGATGGGCCCCTGAGACAGTAGATCGTCTCGCAGCGGGAGCCGCCAGGAGGCATCTGCCACCATTTGCACCACGTCGGCGTACCAAGTGCACCGAGGTCAATCTGGAGCCAACAGGATTATAGGTATTCCCTCTGCCACAATCCTGCGTATCAAACGTGGTAGAAGTGTTATCGGAGGTAAGGCGTACAGAAGGCGTTAACGGCCCCAGGGGGCCACACCAGAGCGTCCGTGGCCACTGCCAACGGATCCTTCGTTCTGGACACAAAGGTCTTCACCTTGTGATTGAACCGAGACGCCATGATCCACGTCCGGCGTCCCCCTTCTGCGGCAAATCCGATTGAACACCTCCGGGTGGAGAGACCACTCTGCTTGGTCCAGCGTCTGGCGACTGAGAAAGTTCGCCTGCCAGTTTTCCACACCTGGAATGTAAATGGCGGAGAGTCTGGGAACGTCACGTTCCGCCCAACGCAGTATCAGAGCTGCCTCTGCCGCAGCTGCTGGACTCCTCGTGCCGCCCTGATGGTTCACATATGCCACTGCCGTGGCATTGTCCGACTGAATCCGAATCGGACGACCCTGCAACCTCACTGTCCAGTGAGATAGGCACAATCTGAGTGCTCTCAGTACTGGCACATAGATGGGGAGGCGAGCCTCCTGTGCCGACCAACGGCCCTGAGCAGACAGCTGTCCCAGGACCCCACCCCAGTCTGAAAGACTGGCATCCGTGGTGAAGACCACTCACTGAAGGGGCAGGAACGACTTCCCCTGAATCAACGCCAAGTCCCGAGCCACCAGGTCAGAGACGCCCTGGTCTGGGAGCTCAGACGGATCAGAAGGTCCAAGGACCGAGGGGACCTGTCCCACCGAGCCAGGATTGCTTGCTGAAGGAGACGAGTGTGACTCTGGGCGCAAGGTATCGCCTCAAAAGTCGAGACCATGAGCCCCAGCACCCGCATACAGAATCGTAATGAAGACCGTCGGTGCGATATGAGGGATCGCACTGCCGACTGCAGTGACAGCAACTTGGCTGGAGGAAAGAAAAAACCTTCGCCTGCTCTGTGTCCAGAATCAGGCCCAGATACTCCAGGCGACGGGATGGAAACACCGTCGACTTCTGCAGGTTGAGCAACCAGCCAAAGTCCTGCAGCGAGGTCATTGTGATTCTCACATTCTTCCTGAAAACTCGAGGGGCTGAGGCCAGACCGAAAGGGAGTGCCACAAATTGATAATGGAGGAGCGCATCCCTGAAGCCCAGAAATGCTAGAAATTCCCCCTGATGGAGGGCAGCCACAACCGAGCGGATAGATTCCATCCGGAATTTACGCGCCCTGACATACCGGTTCAGGGCCTTCAGGTCCGGTACTGGCCAGACCCCCACCCCCCACACACGAACAGGTTTGAGTAAAAACCTGGAAATTTCTCCGCTGGAGGCACTGGCACGAACACCCCTTGGTTCGAGAGTGCTTGGACAGCCCCGAAGAGGGCCTCCCGGCGTGCCCGTGGGAGCCCTAAGTTCGATGGGAAGAACCTGTCTGGGGGCAGAGAGTTGAACTCAGAAAATGTCCCCCCATCCGAAGCCCGGGTGGGGGCAACCCATCAGGCTGAGGTTTGTCCTCCACCTTTTTGGTTTTTATTTCGCGCTGCCACTGCCGGTACCCGGCCCCTGCAGCGATCTTACCGGGACGGGTCCCTACCCGCTGCGCCCGAGGCGCGAAAAAACCTCTACTGACCCGAGGCAAGGGGCCCCTGTCTACGGCGAAACTCACGCCTCCGGGGCTCTGGGAGGAAGGTGCACTGACCTCCTGTGAAATCCTCAATGATCTCACCCAGCCATGGACCAAATAGACGTCCACCCTGAAAGGGAAAGTCTGCGAGACCTTTTTTGGAAGCATGGTCACCGGACCAAAAACGCAACCAGAGTACCCGTCTGAGGATACGGCAACACCGCTATCCTGGATAACATAGGCAGTAAATCAACGGCCGCATCACCAAGGTACTTGAAACCTTGGAGCAAAAATTCAGCCCTCTGCGGCGTATCCATCAGGAGGCCACAGTCCAGAACATTCTGGAGCTCCGCCATACGCTCAGACAAATATTGCGCCGCCATGGCGGACGTCAGGGCTGGCCGCAGAGCCTGCCATCCAGAAGAGCGACTTTAACCACTTCAGCCCCGGAAGGATTTCCAGCTTTAGGACCGGAGCCCTTTTTTCGATTCGGCACTGCGTCGCTTTAACTGAAAATTGCGCGGTCGTGCGACGTTGTACCCAAATGAAATTTGCGTCCTTTTTTTCCCACAAACAGAGCTTTCTTTTGGTGGTATTTGATCACCTCTGCGTCATTTCTGATCGCCGCTATAAACAAAAGAAGAGCGACAATTTTGCAAAAAAACCCAAATTTCTTACTTTTTGCTAGAATACAAATAAAATAAAAAAATATAAAAAAACATTTTTTTTCACCGTTTTTGGGTCGATTTATATTCTTCCTCATATTTGCGATAAAAAAATCGCAATCGGTGTTTATTGATTGGTTTGCGCAAAAGTGGTCGCGTTTACGGATGTTGAGAATTCATTTTTGGGGTTTTTTTTTTTTTTTTTACTAGTAATGTCGGCGATCTGCGATTTTTAGCGGTACTGCAATATTTCAGCGGACATGTCGGACTATTTTGACACTTTTTTGGGACCATTGGCATTTATACAGCGATCAGTGCTATAAAAATGCACTGATTACTGTGTAAATGTCATTGGCAGTGAAGGGGTTAACCTGCAGGGGGCGCTCTAAGGGTTAACTATGTTCCCTGAGCGCGTTCTAACTGTATGGGGACTGCACTATCTGGGGAAGGGAAGTGGTCACAGCCTTCGTATACAGGAAGGCTGTGATCACAGCCCTTCCCCCTTCACACAGAGCGGAGGTCCGTGTTTACATACACGGACCTCCGTTCCTCCGCTCGGGGGGGCCATCGCGGGTAGCCGGCGGCAATCGAAGCCGCCGCACCCGCTCCCTGGCCCTCCCCGAACACAGTGAGCGCACTTTGCCGCCGTCAAATAACGATCGGCGATCGGCAAGTGGTTAACAGCGCCTCTGTCTTTCTGACCACGGGGCCCTTGAAGTTAGGAACCCTTCCAGAGGAACGGTCGTCGCCTTACTAGGGCGAGCTATAGGCGGTACCACCGCAGGCGACTCCCATTTTTTTTTTTTTTTTTTTTTAAAAAAGAGCTTTCCTCAAAGGGATAGTGAGCCGCGAACCGTTTGGACCTATGTCTCTTGGAGTGTGGGAGGAAATCAGAGCACAGGGAGGAAACCCACGGAGGCACAGGGAGAACATGCACACCTCAGGCAGGGAGGCCATGGTTAGGATCCGAGCCAGCAAGCATCTTGCCGCCCGGCACAATTGCTACCCACTACACCACTGTGCTGCTGCGAAAAAGAATGCTGCGGACGCAGCCATTCATGATAAATAAGGTGATCAAAAAAATTGATCATAAGGGTAAGCCTTGGGGGCCCTAGGGGGCCCTAGGGGGCCTGGAGGACCCACACCCATACGCAGAAGTCTGCGAGTCGCCATTCTGGCGCAATCGCAGCGTAGTGCGCGTTCCAGCGATAATGGCGAAAACTACGCTCTTTTACGCGCAGTCGCCGTCCCCAGAACTCTACTCCGCCCGAGGGACCCAGTTCTCCATCAGATAGGCCCACTGGGGTCCCTATGACCTCAGAGGCCACTTCCGGATCAGAATCCTCCCTTGAAAGCAAGGAGGAGGGGGACGTTGCTTGGGGCCCTGTTGGGCGACATCCGCCCAGGGGGGAATTCACTAAAGACCGCCGCAGCTGGTCCAAAAAGGCCCCTTGCGCAGATTGCGCCGCCGCTGATTCCTCCTCATCAGATTCAGCAGTATAGTCTGCAATCGTTCTCCCCTCAAAACAGTCTTAGTGACACACAGGTGGTACTAAAAAAGTTGAGGCACCCCCACACAGCTGCACACCACCACCCCACAGCACACCAGGGAACCCAGGAGGACTGCACCCGCCGCCACCAGCACCCACAGGGGAGCCCAGATATACTTGCTGTTTGCTGCCTGTAACCCTGGAGGATCGTCAGAAGAGCCGCTCCGTCCGGAGCACACACCGTTCCACAGAGAAAGGAAAAAACGCTCCACACACGTTTTTGCAGAAGCATGAGGCAAATATGGCCGCCGTTGAACACTAGAGGCCGAAAATCCATCTACAGGAACATGCAGTACCGCAAACGGCCGCTCTGAGCGCTAGAGGGAAAGCCCCAAAGGCCCAGCACGTCTGTGGCTACGGCAAAATGGTAGCTGATCGCCGCATGGCGGCGAAAAATGAAACGAACGGCGCCAGACGATCGGGTGAGGGGGGGGTGTGAAGGAGGTGAAAAGGAGCTCCACGCACCCCTACCAGCTGGCTACCCAGAACATTTTTTTTTCCATCAGGGTCGTCGGACCCCCTTCCGCCCCTGAAGGGGGGGGGAGGAAGGAACTCTCACTCACCACGCCTGACGAGCGCAGTGGGTAGCCACCCAGCCGCAGAACTTCCACCCCTGCCTGGACGGTATGCTGCAGGCCAGAAAATCGGCCTACCCGAATCGCATCCGCGGCTGGGCATAGGTGGGGGTCACCCCAGGCCGCCCGCACGGAACGGGCACGATGCGGCGGGTCCCCATATCGCGGGACTGGCTTGCATCGGTCGGCCAGGCCGGGGAATGTACAGAGCCCATGGACTCTCTATGCCCCAGCCGGCTTCTTGATAGCAGATCAATGCTTGATAGAAGTAAAAAAAAAATAAAAGTAAAAAAAAGAATAAAGAAAAACGGTCACAAACAGGACCGCAATTCCCCTAAAGGGAAGCCAGGTCAACTCCTTGCAAACTAGGCATTGAAACTGCTGAGCTATGCTATGGAGAGGGTTTATGTGGGAAGTTAACTCCCACATAGTTAACTCCTAGTTGGACAAGCATAAACCCCACATGTCATGAAGAGCTGCGCCTGTCAGTGAACGTAGGAGAAAATATTTTTTTCAAAATTGACGCTTATTTTGTTTATAGTGGTGATCAGAAGTGATGTAGTGGTGATCAAATACCACCAAAAGAAAGCTCTATTAGTGGGGAAAAAAAGGACGTCAATTTTGTTTGGGCACAACGTCGCGCGACCACGCAATTGTCAGTTAAAGCAACCGTGCCGAATCTCAAAAAGTGCTCTGGTCAGGAAGGGGGTAAAACCTTCTGGGGCTGAAGAGGTTAACGTTCACATTAAAGGTGGAAAAAGTTCTTTAATGAATTATCTTTGTCTCATTTTTTTAGATCACAGAAACCTGACATTTTAACAGGGGTGTGTAGACTTTTTATATCCACTGTAAATGCAACAAGTATAACAATGGTGACTGGTCTTTTCTTGCTCCTCTCAATATCAACGGATGCGAAGTGTAACCTGAAAAACAAATGGCACTTCCTTAAGACTACACAAGCTGGCAAACCAGTAATCCTGTTTGGACAAGACGCATGTTTATGGTTGTTTAATTCTCAGCTAATTAAAATATAAAATGGGCATGATGTGGTCTAAGCAAACAGCTCAGCACATTTGGCCACAAATCTACAAAGCTTTCAGGGAATTCAAGACGAGAATATAGACATTGTGATGTGTGTTGTGGGGATAGTGTTTATAGTACTGCATGAGTAAATAAACGGGAAGGCTTAACATCTCAGTTTATACTGGCATAGAGATCATTGCAAAATTACAGCATGTTTAATAAACAAACTAGCTAGAGCAGCCTAACAAGTAATTTAAACAGGCAAGTCCCTCATGTTTAATGGGAGATCACTGCTCGGTACAGGTTTCAGAGCTAGCTGCACACCAATTTCCAGCAGTGATGGATGAGTGAAGTTGTAGAGACAGGTTACCTACAGATATTAGGCAGTCAAACGTCAAGCGGGTACAAAACATGCTGGCAAACGCTGTCAAACACTTGCCTTGCTGGGCATCAAGTCGTTAATACAAGTATTCTAACCTGTCCACTCACCCCTGGGAGTTAAATGAAAAGTGATTGTTTCAAAGTAAAATATAAATGGGAATTTTGCAAAACACTAACTAAATTTCTCTGGTGGTATGATCCTCAATAAAAGCCTTCTAAAATTCTAAATCCCGCCAGTTCAGTTTGTCTTTTGGGGTAAGTGTGGCAGATTCAGATAGTTCTTAAAGTGGTTGTCAACCTGTAACAACCACTTTAACCTACAGGTAAGCCTATAATAAAACTTAGCCTTAGGTTCACTGCATATCTCCCAAACCTACACGGTTTAAGAGATATGCAGTGTACTAGATGTGCCAACAACATTTAGGCACATGCGCAGTGAAGAAATGGCCTCCATGCCATTTCTTCACTGAGATCATGCCGTGACTGGCGGCTCCCACGTGCATGCGCGGGAGTGACGTCACGCGACTCCGGCCAGTCACAGAGCCGGAGATCGTGGCCCCGGAAAAAAGAGGGGCTGAAGATGGACGTTGCCTGCACAGGGAACGTCACAGGCTTCGTTTGCAGGTGACACATAATGGGCTTCTATGCGATGCATAGAAGCCCATTATGCTTCTACTTTGCAGGGGAATATAGAGGAAGTAAACCCCATGAGCATTTACTTCCCCTTTAAGAGAAACGCTTATACGAAGTGACACTGTGGAGGTTACTTACTAAAACTGCATGGTGCAAAATTTGGTTCAGCTCGGCATAGAAACCAATCAGCTTCCAGGATTTATTGTCAAACCTTAATTTTACAAGCTGAAGTTAGAAGCCGACTGGCTACCTTGCACAGCAGCACCAGATCCTGTGTGTGCCACTTTTAGTAATTCTGCACTAAATTAAAAAAAAAAAATAACCTTCAGTTTGTAGACAACAATCCTGGAGGTAAGACCAACTTTAACTCCTAGACTGTAAGCTCTACCGAGCAGGGCCCTCTGATTCCTCCTGTATTGAATTGTATTGTATTGTACTGTCTGCCCTAATATTGTAAAGCACTGAGCAAACTGTCGGCGCTATATAAATACTGTATAATAATAATAATGATAACTCGCTACACAGAAACAGCCAGAGTGCCCGTCTCTGTATGTGGTGCAGCAGAGCAGTATGTTTGCCGCAGCTGCCCCCTCTTCCCATCTGTCACTGGTTATGGATGATGAAAAAAAAAAAGAAAGGTGTGATTTGAGACTACCTCTATGTCCATCCCCATTTGCTATTAACACACAGAAGAGGATCTAGTTGGTGGCAGGGATTTTTAGGGCACCAAAACCACCAACACACCTTGTTAAAAAAAATAATACAAAACTTCATTAATGCAAAATTAAAACCTATATACAGGCCAAAATTTGTTTGTATGTCGCTTATCCTAACAGATCGCAGATCCACGCAAAACCGCATAATATGAACAATAAATACTGAATAACCCCAAATCAAAGGGATATGCATTATTTTTACAACAAATTATATCATGCCTACATGGAACTTGTAGACATCAAACCTGACAGGAATACCAACTCTAACTGGGCAGAGCGCCTGTCTGTGAATGTGGTGTAGTAGAGCGGCATTAAAGCAGGAGTAGGTATGGCGCCGTTCTCTTGTGGGATAGTAAAATAAAGTGCTATGTGTATATATATATATATATATATATATATATATATATATATATATATATATATATATATAATACATATGTCTTGTATATACAGTCTTCAACATAAAACAGTGCATATAAAAATACTCAAGATATACGTAAATAAAAGTCAATAAAAAGTGCATATCATAAAAGTGCTTGTGGTGATAAAGTGACTTGTGCTCTTCCTTGCTTGCTCCCTTTCGAGGTGCTGTGTTTGCCAGGGGTTCTTACCCCACTGGGAGGTGCAACGCAATCCTTGGACATCAAATGGTGCTCCTTATGCTTGAGTGCTTTAAATAGATAGATGTGTGCTTACCAGATAGATTCACCCCTCTGCGGGGTACAACACATTCACAGTCCTACGCCTATATGCTATAATATATGCTGTCCCCTTAAAGAGACTGGATTGGAAGTTGTTACTACATTCAAATAAAGCTTTTTGTTAAACAGTGCTATTCTATGGAGATTACTTTTGTTTTTTGAACATGCATATGATTGCGGGAAGGAGACCAAGGAGGACTACAAGGTCCAGGTTGGACCCGCTGCATAGTGACATAGGACTGTGAATGTGCTGTATCCCGCAGAGGGGTGAATCTATCTGGTAAGCACACATCTATCTATTTAAAGCACTCAAGCATGAGGAGCACCATTTGATTTCCAAAGATTGCCTTGCACCTCCCAGTGGGGTAAGAACCCCTGGCAAACAGCACCACAAAAAGGAGCAAGCAAGTTAGAGCACAAGTCACCTTATCAGCACAAGCACTTCTGCTTAAAAATTATGATATGAACTTTATGGACTTTTATTTACGTATATCTTGAGTATTTTTTATATGCACTGGTTTATGTTGAAGACTGTATACACAAGACATATTTATTATATATACATAGCACTTTATTTTACTATCCCACAAGAGAACAGTGACATACCTACTCCCTGCTTTCATCTTCTTACATTTTGTACCCCATTTGGGAGACAATAGTAGGGGCAACAATTCTACCCACCATACATTATCACTTCATACCATCAGCGCAGACCCAACCCAATTTCTCTGTCATTTATAGTAGAGCAGCATGTTTGCCACTGCTACCCCCTTCTCTCTACACCTGTCACTGGTTATTGATGCTGTCAGCTTCACAGCAAATAGGCTCCTAGTAACAAAAGGATGCTGAAAGTGGGCAGAGCATGATCAGGAAGCTGGGGTCTAGGTCCTCATCAAGTCTGCTCTCTCTCCTTATGATTGACAGCAGGCAGATCCCATAGCAAATAGGAGGTTGTGCATTGGCTAATGGGGCACTAGGGTCTCTGAATCCACATCAGGCTCCCCCCAGCCAACTACAAAATTCCTCACCCATGGTGCTGCCTGTCTGACAGCTGCAAAGGCAGGAGGAAGCTCAGCTGCATATGAGATCACGGTCAATACTGGCGACTCTCTTTGCCTGCCTTTTCTGGACGCAGCTTTCACTGTTCAATATTCTTTTATATCTTAAATAATACATTAGTGCGCTTTAAAGAGTTAGCTTCATTACCACTATCTACGTTATTATAATGCAGATTATGTGTGAATGTGCCGAATGGCTCTTTCCGTCCTTTGGGTCCTGGCAGAACCCTTCAAAACATCTGCACAGGTGCAGGAGATGTGCAAAAATGCTGACGTTTTAAAACTCCTATAATAGCCGTCTTTTGGCATGTGCAGGGAAAACCATGTGTGCAGATGTGTCCCAGGGCTCAGTTAGGACCTGAAGCCCTGCTGCACAACTACATATGTGGAAAAGCTGCTGGGGGCGGGTGGGAGGATGCAAACATCATTCTCCCCTAGTGCACTTATTTTTTGCTCCATGCTCTGACCTAAACAATCTCACTCTCTCCTTCCATAATGCATACTTAAAATCCAACAGCCATGGCCTCAGCTGTTTGTTCCCATCGAGCAGTGAAGGCTCCCTCATCCGGCCATGCTTACACAATATAGCCCCACAGACTTCTTTGGAGTCATCTCCCAGTTGGGAGATGGAGGTAAATGGGAAGGTCTATGGAGCTGTACTGCACAGGCATGGGTAAAAGAGGGAGTCTTTCACTACAGAGCTGCTCCAATTAGATTATGTAGAAAGACTACTAAATACTGGGCAACACATATATCTGCAGGTCAATCTGTAAACAATGGAAATTGCATGCAAAATAAATACTACAGGTGCCATTACTGACGACTTGCACGAATTGTCTATTTTGCATTCAGTGATAAGTTCATGTTTTCACAGACATAATTTCTCAGTCTCACAGTTGGTCTTCAACTTTCAGTGGTAGGGTTGTCTTTTTACAAAGTACCAGGATGTACCTGTCACAGGTCCAACAAGCTTGTCAGCTGGTCCAAACTTCTGCTGTACTTTCTGTCTGGGCCTGTAATTATTTACTGCTCTGTGCAGGTGTCACATATCTAACAGAATGCTATTCTCTTTCAACTGAAAGTGACAGTTTACTCTGTGGAAACAGGCAACAGGCAGAGAAATGAGACACACAACAAAACCACAGTTTAAAATTCTTTCCATTGCAGTATAATTAGAAAACATGTTTACGTATTTTTTTTTTTTTTTTTTTAACTCTGGAACTGCGAAAACCCGGTGCATGTAAAAATAATATTTTCTCAGCACTGTCAAACTGTACTCACAAATTGTAATATAAAATGAAACATAGCAAGCTCCCCAACCTATATTATCTAATTGCTTATTAACGATATAGCAAATCGCAACACACACACCATGGGGCATCTTTTCAAAAGCAGTGAATCTTGTTGGGGGGGGGGGGGGGTCGGTTAAAAACACTAGCTGTGGCAAGTGTGTCCCTATGTTGCACTCAGCGGGCCATACCATTCACCAAATGTGACCCATTCACCTGAATGGGGTCGTTCGAACTTGAAGCTGAAGCCCATTTGTGCTGGGCTTTTAGGGGTTAAAACAGGAAGTGAGGAGGTGAAATAATGCTGCCTCCTTTCCTATCAAAAACCCTCTGAAGTGCAATCCACTGTACACACACCTAAAGGGAAAGCAGGGGTAGAAAAAGATGAGATATACAGTTGTGCAGAATTTATGATTTCTCTGCCATTTTTCAGAGAATATGAATGATAACACAAACATTTCTTTCGCTCATGGTTAGTGTTTGGCTGAAGCCATTTATTATCAATCAACTGTGTTTACTCTTTAAATCATAATGACAACAGAAACTATCCAAATGACCCTGATCAAAAGTTTATATACCCCAGTTCTTAATATTGTGTATTGCCCCCTTTATCAATGACAGCTTGTGGTATTTGTGGATGAGGCTTTTTATCTTCTCAGATGGTAAAGCTGCCCATTCCTCTTGGCAAAAAGCCTCCAGTTCCTGGAAATTCTTGGGCTGTCTTGCATGAACTGCACGTTTGAGATCTCCCCAGAGTGGCTCAATGATATTGAGCTCAGGAGACTGAGATGACCACTCCCGAACCTTCACGTTATTCTGCTGCTGTAGCCAATGACAGGTCGACTTGGCCTTGTGTTTTGGATCATTGTCATGTTGGAATGTCCATGCGCAGCTTTCTGGCAGATGAATGCAAATATCCCTCCAGTATTTTTTGATAACATACTGCATTTATCTTGAAATCAATTTTGATCAATTTTCCTGTGCCTTTGTAGCTCACATATCCCCAAAACATCAGCGATCCACCTCCGTGTTTCACAGGCCTTGTTGACTCCTCCCCAAATGTAACATTTATGGTTGTGGCCAAAAAGCTAAATTTTGGTCTCATCACTTCAAACGACTTTGTGCCAGAAGGTTTGAGGCTTGTCTCTGTGCTGTTTGGCATATTGTAAGCGGGATACTTTGTGGCATTTGCGTAGTAATGGCTTTCTTCTGGCAACTCGACCATGCAGCCTATCTTTCTTCAAGTGCCTCCTTATTGTGCATCTTGAAACAGCCACACCACATGTTTTCAGAGAGTCCTTTATTTCACCTGAAGTTATTTGTGTTTTTTTCTTTGCATCCCGTACAATTTTCCTGGCAGTTGTGGCTGAAATTTTAGTTGGTCTACCTGACTGTGGTTAGGTTTCAACAGAACCCCTCATTTTCCACTTCTTGATTAGAGTTTGAACACTGCTGATTGGCATTCTCAATTCCTTGGATATCTTCTTATATTCCTCTCCTGTTTTACACAGTTCAACTACCTTTTCCTGCAGATCATTTGACAATTCTTTTGCTTTCCCCATGATCCAGAATCCAGAAACGTCAGTGCCACACTGGATGAAAGATGCAAGTCAAGAGTCTATAAACCCCATGACCTTTTATACACACACACACACACACACACTAATTACAAGCAAACAGATCATAGGTGAGGATGATTACATTTAATAGCCATTCAAACTCCTCTGTCAACTTGTGCGCATATAATCAGACCAACTTGTTATCAGGCAAAAATCACCAGGGTATGTAAACTTTTGATCAGGGTTATTTGGGTAGTTTCTGTTGTCATTATGATTTAAAAAGAGTAAACACAGTTGATTGATAATAAATGGCTTCAGCCAAACATTAACCATGAGTGAAAAATGTTTTTGTGTTATCATTCATATTCTCTGAAAAATGGCCAAGAAATCATAAATTCTACCAGGGTATGTAAACTTATGAGCACAATTGTACAAGTAGGCATCCTTGAGATCCGCAGGACAACGTCAAGACCACTGCTGCCACCAGTTTCTTACAGAGAGCTCTGTGTCTAATGGTATCTGCTGAACTTGCCTCTATATCTGAGTAAACCCACAATTAAGTAGTAATCTGTAGTCTACACCAGTGGTCACAAAACAACTCCCCAGCACTAGAAAGGACCTGCCACTCAGGAGTCAACCCCTCCACAGACAGGCGGGAGGGAGGGTGTTGTATGTCACCTCGGGGGGGGTTATTTCCAGCTTGTCAACTGGGGTGGGGGGGGGGGCTGTGGTGGTTGCAGCCTGTCACCTCGGGGAGGATGCAGTTTATCTTGGGGTGGGGGAGGGGGGCGTGGAGTCTGGGCCTCACCAGTACTATGAGATCCTGTCACAGGCCTGGCTCTCCTCCTTCCCCTTCTCCTCATTTGTGACCACAGACAGGGAAGGGAGTAATGGTGCTAGGAGATGGGGAGTGGGCGCCCCTTGGTGGTCGAAGCGTGGCAGTGCAGGTTGTGCTGGCTTGCTCTTCCTGCTGTATGGTCCGACTCCAGGCAGGCCACATGGCGGCACCTTTCCGCAGTCCAGGGTTGGGGACACCTGGTCTTCACCACCTGTCCATGCAGGTAATTCCAAAACCAATTAATTGAAAAGAACCGACGAGGCTTCAAAAGCAGACTTGTGTCTAAGTGAATTGTACTGAACTACATTAAATGACTAAAAGCTGCAATGTTCTTGGTTACTGTGACTTAAGACAAGATTGGAAATTAGCAACCCCTCCCCCCCAAAAAAAAAAAACATACTGATCAGGAAGCTGGGGGACTAGTTCCTCATCAGGTCTGCATTCTCTCTCCTTGTGATTGACAGCGGGCAAAGGGGCAGATCCAATAGCAAATAGGAGGCTGTATATTTGGCTACGGAATTCACCCACTGCCTGATGGGGCACTAGTGTCTCTGAATCCCAACAGATTCCCCCCATCAAACTATAAAAACTCCTCACCCCCTGCCCAGTCTGAAAGCTGCAACTGCAGGAGGAAACTCACCTGCAAGATGACAGTCAATATTGGTGACTTCTTTTGCCTTCTGCCTGCCTTTTCTGGATGCAGCTTTCAATGTTCAGATCCTCTAATTTTTTAAAGAATACATACGTGCACTTCAAAAAGTTAACTCCGTTACCACATTTGGCACCACCATCTTCATTATTTTAATGCAGATTATGGGCATTATTATCATTCTAACCTAGATGGCTGCAGCAGTGATCCCAGCTGCAGCTGTCCCCTGCTGGCTCTACCCCAAGAACTGTGCGTTCAAACACTGATTGCTCCGTTCTCCCCCTTTGCACTGAGCAGAAAGCAGTGATTGTCAGGCAATGGTAATCTGTTCTGCACGTTCAGCACTTACTGGAGCACTGGACTGGGGCAGGAGGGAGTGGCTTAGTCGATCACCGGCTCCTTGAGAAGTTGAGCCATCTGCCAGTCCAGGCATCTGGGTAAATACCGACCATAGAGTCAGGAACTTTCCTGAGCCTGGACCAGCTGAGTCATGTCAGCCAACAGCGGGCTTTAGCCCTCTGTCGGCTGACAACGGGTCACAGGAGTGCAGACCGAGCTGCACTCCTATGATCCAGGAGAAGTCCATAGGACTTCTGAACTAAAACTTATAACGGCTTGCAAGATGAACTACCACTTTATGGTAAGCGCAAAGAAGTATCCGAAACACTTCAAAAACGTGACATGTGCAGGTCTTACAGCTAATATCCAAAATCCAATGTCCAAGAGGATACCTGTTTTTATGTTTGTTGGCCATAAAAGCAAACTGTGTGCACCCCTCCAGTCCTGGTTTTGCCTTATTACCAAATTTTCAACTTTCTAGGCTTTAAGTCAAAGTTCTGAAAACCTACTGTCAATTAATTAAGAGCACTATATTGGTTAAAAAAGGCATTCCCCCAAGGACATCTGGATGAGTTGGCGCTCAAAGTAAGGGATGGCAAGCCCACGGGAACAGTCTAACCACAGAAAATATTGTTCTGGATAACCCAGGCAGCATTCCTTCTGGCACCAGGTGCCTAACAACCTTGGCTTTTGGTACAGAGTTTGACAGAAAATACTTCACACCTTTGGTGCAGCAACTCTTTGTACTACAGCTGTCATGAGAAAAACATGTCTGCCACTACTCACCACCTTCTAAAAGAAGATAGTTGCTGGACTATAAGTGGTTTAATACTTTTAACGAACAGACCTGGAAAAAAAAGAGCACAAACAAAAGTCGGGGAAAAAAAGAAACCCCTGAAAATGTAATACTTTGTGAAGGCTTGTGACAAAAGACCCTGAAGTATTAGCATGACAGTTAGTAGACTCACTTTCAAAAATCAGGGTAAAAAGCTCAGGTTAAAACTTCTGGCGGTGTTACATGCCTGATCTCCCTGCTGCATTCTGTGGTTTCCTCTACTGGCCCCTACATCACTACATGACACGGCAGTGGGGTGGAGGCAGGCAGATAAAAAAAAAAATAGGTGTCCAACACTCCTATTTGTGTGCCAGATGCTAAAGATCCTTCAGCCACTGTAGGTCTTCAAAAGAATGATGACTAGTACCACAGACAAAAAATACTAAAATTAAAAAAAGCAAGAAAGATGTCAGATCACATCCAAAACATACTAAAGCCAGACAAAGCACACTGCAGCCCCCGTCTAGGACCACTCCTTTCAAAAAGTTCACCCAATAAGAGCTTGATCACATAGAAAATTAACTGTTTTCTTTGAAGGGGTACTTTAAATAAAAATTTTAGTGACAGCAAAATAGAAAATGCTGTAACTGAATGTGGTGGGCCATTAAAAAGACCTAATTTACCACTGGCCATCCCAGAACAAAGAGGAAATAATGAGAAATGTGCAGGATAAAGGAGGAACCACCTGCCCAGGCTAAATCTGCTCATTGACAGATAATATAACTAAATAGTACAAGACAACAAAATTTACTTTTCGTTACATACATGAACAACTTCTCTGCATCCAATTCAAGAAAGGAAAATTGATAAAAAAAATAACATAATAGCAGACAGAGAACAGAACAGAGTGTTCTGGATATCAAATGGAAGTTTTCAAGGTAACATCATTTAGTCTTAGATAAAAATAAGTGAGCTGCTTGTCCAGTACCTTTGAGCGGAGTTTTGCTCACACTTGAAAACATGAAATTCAATACACATGAAAATATAATAAGATGAGTCACCAATAGAGACAGAAGCAACAAGCAGTAAATGGTAATTTTAAAACAGCAGACGTTCATAAACCTCTCAAAAATGGCTAAGGGCTAATAGTAGCTGTGAATGGGTTTTAAAATTGCTCTGTGGCCGCTCTGCTGTCATCGGAAAGGATTGAGTATGTCACCCAATCACTTCTCCAAAATAAAAATTTGGGTTACATTAGCAGCGGTGAGACCGGCATAGTGTCTATTTCTTTGTTCAATATGCCAAGCAATGTGATGCATGTACAGGTCTTCTTGTGTTCATGGATCTCATTAAGCACTTGTTTGGAGAGTGAGGCTGAGAATTTGATAACCTTAAGCTTTTTCTTCAGCACAAAGGGAGGCATCAGGAGCGGATTTTGTCTAATCACAAAAGAATCAACACAAGGGACACATCATATTAACTGCAAGTTATGTTCCTTGTGCTGATTTTCTGTTTGTAGTTTTTAGCTAAAAATAGGCTTGTAATGGAAATATGAGACCTACAATTATTTTTACTTCCAAGGACATCATATTTGATAAGACATCATTATTTATGAACTTTTGTATTCTTCAAAAGCATTAGTTGGAAATCTTGAAGGGTTCCTGAAAAAAAGGTTTACGTTAAGTGTGACCATCTGGATGATGTAAGGAAGTAGGCCCTGAATTCGTCATTTTTTACAGTATTGGGGGGAATTGACTTCAAACGGATGTATGCTCTGCTGAACATTGGGTTGTCATAAATGCCAACTGATTATTTCAAGCCGACCAGTATTTTGAGATTTTGTCATAGTCTAAGGCTCGCCATACATTATACAATTTTCTTGTACAATTTTCCAAAATCATATAATGTGCGGTCAGAGACCTAAACAACAAACATAATTTGTATGCAGTCAGGCAGGCCCTTGCACTACACAGTTGAAGTTAACTCTAAAGGAAATTGAATAAGAACATTGTTTATTGTATGGTCAGCCTAACTTGGGGCCCCATTCACATCTGAGTGTTTTGTAGCTCAAATATGCCTGGAGAGGAGAAAAAAAAAAAAAATCAATGTTTCTCTATGGAGATGGTTCACATATCCACTCAAAAATGCCTGAAGCCAAACGCCCTATGCTCAAACTACTCCCAGAGGTATTATTGTCGCGCCAATCGGGCATATTCTGGCATTTCTGACACTTTTCTATTGACACAGAATCAATGGAAAAGTGTCAAACGCACGTATTAGCGCGACATCGGCGTTTGCAAACACCGGATGTTGCGCTACAAAGAGCTCCAAAAATGCCCGAAAACGTGCCGCCTAGGTGTGAATGCAGCCTGATGGGTGGCAGTAAATGGCTAAAGGCCTGGATTCTTTGCAAGCGTATGTAAAGTCAGAACACAGACCACTGGCTCTCTTTTTGGTCTCTGTGGCTGCACAATGGGACTGTAAGTTCGGCTAAAGGGCCAACCTTATGCAATGTGTCACCATTATTTTTTGTTCCTTTTACTGTAACTTTCTTTCCTGTAGTTGTCTCTATTCGTAATATTCTGTAATTACATTGTAACATTTTTTTTATTACTACTTACTTTGAATTGTATTATATTTAATGGTCAGCTTATTTTCTGTATAAATTAATTAGATCTTTATTCTTTATCATTTGTTATTCATTTTATTGGTAATCGCCGCTTCAGAATTGGCTAGATTCTTATATAGACAAAAGGTTGTAATCATGCATTATATTTAGCATCAAGCAAATAAGTGAGGTAGTAATACAGCCAAAACAGGGTTTAAATAAGAGTTCTTTTGCACAATAAAATCATATGTGGGTAGAGAGAAGCAGTTTTTTGGTGATTCGTCATATCCAAGGGCGATCTATTGTCAATAATCCATTGAGCTTATTATACAGTTCTTTTACATGCGAGTTGGAATCGTCTTGCATGCTGAAGGATCCAAAATATTCATTTTTTGACCTGCAGTCAGAATAGGTTTAGACCTGGTACAAATTAGTGCCACACTTTGTAAATATAACATATGCTGTTAACTACTGTGCTGTGTAAATAAATCACCTATGTGTACTGCAATCAACAAATTCCTTATAATATTCCAAATTGATAAATCATACTGATGACAGAGTATCCCAGATGCAGTCTTCAGACTTAAAACCACAGTGCAATCCAAGTGAAAAACATCATATAATAAAAATAAAAATTGGGATGTATATTTTTTCAATCCTTCAAATGGTGCAATTTTTGCATGCACACACTTTCATTGTGTATAGTGCATAGCCGTGCTATACTAATTACATTGAAAGTTTGTGCATGCAAACACTGCACTATTTGAAGGATTGGAAATATATACATCCCGATTTTTATTTTTATTATATGCTTTTTTGTTATTTTTCCACTTGGATTGCATTGTGATTGGAAGTCTGAGGACTGAATCTGGGACTATAATTTAACCAGCACGATTTATCAATTTGGAATATTATAAGAAATTTGTTGATTGGAATACATATAGGTGATTTATTTACACAGCGCAATAGCTAACAGTATATTTTATAAAATACTAAGCACAGCACTAATTTGTAGTTGGTTTATTGACACATTTGCAAGGGAGTGTTAACAGTGCCAGCAGCTCTCATTTTAATTATTTAGGCCTCATACACACGGACGTTTCTAAAAAAATAAACAAAACGTCGGGCCCGACGTCAAGGAAAAAAGGTTGGCGTTTATCTGCGTTATGCATCGGTGTTTTTGAGCGTTTGTGAGCGTCGGCGTCAATAGGCGTTTTTTAAAAAAAAATCATCCCTCTGCTATTTTTCAACTTAAAAACGTCGGCGTCAAAAAACGCCAGAAAACGCCGGTATAATATTAGGTGGCGTTTGTTGGCATATTGTGGCGTCGGCGTCAAAACATTACAGCCTCAGAACGCGATGGCTGTGGGTTCTAGTTTCAGCTCACTAACGCCGACGTCATCTACAGCTCAAAAACGCCGACCTTTTTATGGGGCCATTGACTAACATGGAGAGCTGCAAAAAACGCCAGAAAACGCCGGCGTCAAAAAACGTCCGTGTGTATGAGGCCTTAGTGTTACACAGCAGCTCAGAAGATAGTCACCTTTTAGGTTTAGACCTGGGTTACGAGTCCCTAAGTTTACCAAGTCTGGTCAGATGAATAACTTATGGATAAAATTATAGTAAAAAGGTAAACACGTATTTTGTTTAAGATAAAAAAAAAAAATAGGTTTGTACTTACCTGCTCTGTGCAATGATCTTGCACAAAACGGTCCCTTACATAC
>BLSH010262742.1:4643763-4660180 GCA_018402905.1 Glandirana rugosa
AATAAAAAACGACAAGACTTCGGGACCAATCACAAAGTGCAGCGCCGCTTGTGCATGCGCAGTGAGCGCGCGGCCGGGTGCCCACAGTGGCAATGATGGCAGCCGCGGAGGGGAGGGGAGAGGAGCGAGGCTCCGTGCGGCTCCATAGCTGGACCGGGAGACAGGCGAGTGTCTGTTTATTAAAAGTCAGTAGCTACACTTTTTGTAGTGTGAATAGAAAACGGCAAGTTCCGACAGCCTTAGTGGCTGTCTGCGTGTAGTTCTCAATGGATTACCATGCTGTTGTGAATGCTCTGGTAGTTCATGGATTCCTCCTTTCTGTAAGTATCTGCCTGCCCATACGAGGAAACAGATACACTGACAGGTCTGTGGGAGTCCTGCATGACATCAGCGATCTTATGATTGCCTACGCAATGCTTTACAGGCTCCTACAGCAAAATATAATAAATATACTTTTTTTTACCTGTAGAAAAAAAAGATGAACATTCACTGTTTCAGGTCTGATTTCAGCCCGATTTTTGGGCTGAATTTGGACCTGAAATGGACCAAAAGACACACACAGGAGTCCTGTGCAATTCGAAAAGGGAGCCGCTGCGGAGATAGAGAGCCAGTCACAATCTCCTGCCATGCGAATTGGCAATAGTGTGAAACAATTCAAAACTTCAGAAACGTGTGCTAGAATGCAAGCAATCGGTGGTACAGATAAGCTGCAAAGCCATGTTTGACAGGCGTATAGGGGCGGTTGCATGGTCCTGAACATAGATCATATGCATTCAGGGCCTTGTATCCACCTGTAAGCATGTCAAACACCGCTGAGTGGCCATTCATTACCAGTTTCGGACATGTTTCTGCCCCTGTCAGCAATGTGAATTTTAAGCATAGTGAATAAGGTGAAGCCAAGTAAAAATTCACTTTGATAATACTTAATCATGCACTAGGAAAAAATAGATTTTTGCTTGCACATAACAGGATGATTAAAGTCAGCACAGTTCCACCTCATTCACCAAGCAACATAAACATCACTTTGCAAAGTAAACAAGTTCTACTAGGTGGCTATAGATGGACCAAAATTCTGCTAAACTGGCCAAATTTCGATCTATGGTGTTCCCACTGCACTTGACCTGAATTAGATCTACTGATCGACTTCTGTTCAACAGCTCTGTCAGATAAAAGTCACTCAATCAGCGACTGCAACCAATGGCTACAGTGCTGATCTGTGCATTCTAACAGGGGAATGGCCCCACTGCCACAACACAAAAACACAGAGGGGAGGTTTTCCCCCATCCACCTCTAATGTGTGGATTGGGGAAATTGGTTGAGTTTTTTTTTTTTTTTCATTCAGCAAATGAGAATTCAATAATGGCAACGTTTATCTCATGACAAACTTCCTTTTAGAAAACACAAAGCTTAACAGGCCAATTATATACACAGCTATGCTGTTAGCAGCAGCACTGCTAATCTTAGGCAGTGAAGGTATTCCCCGCCATCGCACTCAAACATGCCCCTTGTATACATGTGGAATGTCTACACAGGATATGATTATCAGTCAGCTTTGACAGCTTCCTGGTGGGATAGCGCTCGTAGGTTCAGACTCAGAAGTCTGCTCTAAAACAAAAGTGAAAATTTTGCCATCCCCTGCAACAAAAATGTTATTTTTGGTGAGACACTCCTAAAGGGAAATCACGTCTAAAGGGATGCAGGCCTTGCCCATTTCCTCAGAGTCCTGCAGGTGCAGCAACTGACTGATAATAAAGAAACCCCTCCCATACAAATTCACTTTTCACATTGACAGTCAAACAAATTGCTATTTCTTCAGATTAACAAAAGGAAAGAATCTGCAACAAAGTTTGTTAAAATCCTAGCAATGTACATAGATCATACAGGGGGGGGGATGTGTTTTTCTCAACAGAAATGTTGTTACTCTTCAAAGAAAGAGGCAGTGATGACATTTTCCAACAGAAAAACTACTGGGAAAAGCAGCAAGCCAATTAAGATTGGTGCACAAGAAAAGGACTCCCATTCAGCAAAAATGCAAGGAAGCCACATTTATAGTAATGCTGTAATAACTGTAGTAGGTTTAAAATAGAACACAACATTTCACATTATATTTTAAGTGAAGTTTTCCTTTAAGGAAGCAAATCCAACTAGAAGCACATGTGGCTGCTTGCTGGAAAGTAGCTGCATTGGATTATTCAGACTAAAGCAAACTACGCAGACTGCCTGACTACAGACATACAGATGCATTGCTTTCCTAAACCGAATTAGACTTTACTGATTATTTTTTTTATACATTTCACTAGACATTGGCTTTGTTTAGATGCTTACTAATGACTTTCCACAAAAAAAGTCTAAACCAGTTTCAAAACCATAACCACAGAAAATCTGACAATGTAAAACCCCAGCAAAGTAAGGGGTTAAATTTGGTTTCAGCAACACTAATGAAATATTCCTTTTCTGAAACAACCCTTCAGGTGAAACGGTTATATGATCACTTGGCTTAGAAAGCTGTGTAGTTATGTCCACAGACAGCTTGGCAGTAAGAGCTAAAATGGGAAAAAGAAACGCCCATGTTTAGGTCTGAAAAAAAATCTTGAATGCATAAATAAAGCACAAAGGTCTAGGCTAACAGGATACGAGTCGGACAAGGCTCATGCAGTTGTCAAATAATTTCTTACTTTTCGATTGGACATAGTTTGCTATATCGGCAGCCTTCCCTTTCATTTGCAACCTCCACAGTATAAATATTGCACAAGCTTTGCAAACCAAACAGTGTATAATGATTATGGGACCTCAAACAGGCAGATTGAACATGCTCAAATATAAGTGTTACTAAACCACAACAGTAAAATAAGTCTGTATATGCAGCATAGCATGCTTGTTATAATCACTGTTGAACTTAAGGGGTTAATCCTCAGCATTGTTTAAAAAAAGGCTGTTTTATCCTGTATGCATAGATTCTTTCCTCCTGCACTGTCAATCTGAGCAAGTCCATATAATACACAGCAGGGTGGCAAAGCTGCACACATGCTCAGTTTGGTCTCTTAAACTGGAGAGAACATTTCCTGTTTCAGTTGAACTGTTCAGGTTACATGATATTGACATCACACATGTGGGCATATATACAGGCTGTAGTGGAAATTGCCTCCTATTTGAACACACAGCTATGGTCAAACTGTGCAGGCTATCAGCAAACCATGGCATACAGATCATCCCAAAAGGTATATAGCGGCAGCATTTTAATGTAAGAAGATTTATAAGCTGTGTGTGTGTGTGTGTGTGCAGATGAACTATTTTCATATTACAGGGTTTAGTAACACTTTAAAGAGGTATGGCTTTAAAGCCAGATTCAGGGCAACAGGCCTATAAAATTATACATTTAGAAAAAGCAATCCAAAGAGTCAAGGGGGTACTGTTATGAAAAAATTGTATATCTATTTGTCCAGCAAAGCTGCTGGTACATTTGCTCTGTGAGAATGGGGTAAAATCAAATGTTCTCCTATTATCTCTACAGGTTGAATGTTATTCATTCATAAAAAATTGAACTGCTTGCAAAAACACTGCATCATTACTAATGGTTTTCCACAAATACATATTTATTTTGTATGATCATCGGGTGCATCTAGTGGACATAATGCAGTATATTTTGCTGAACCACCTTAAGGGTAAACACCCCCCTCCATGGGCTTATAGTTTTGACCTGAACAGGGCCCAACTTATTACTCAAATGCAGTCAGGTTGGCTAAAATGTAACACATATGTAGGTCTTTTTTCTTTAATTACAATGTAGTATTTCTAAAGCCCTGCATCAAGCTACCCTGTACCAGCAGCACATTGGAGATGAGGCCTGGTGCATTCACACAAAGCACAGCTGTACTCTTCTCTAGTGGTCCCCTTCAGAGCGCTCCAAGCAACAATGATGCTAGGGAAGCATGGGCGTCAGTAAATGGAGGATTATGCATAGGCCACGACTGAGTGTTAGAGAATGGGAGTGTTGCACTCTGTGTAATTGTATTGTAAACATTTTAAATGCTTGAAGGTAGGCTTTAGGTATACATACATTTAGCTGTACAATAAAGGGGGAGCCCTTACAAAATCTTCTAGCAAAAAGGTAGTGTAAATCTGAAAGAAAATTAGCATTCATGACTACTGAAGACTTAATTTTCACGCTACAAGAAATTTTATAGTTCAGGAGTACTTCTAAATTAAAAACCAGTATGGGTTTACGCATACAAACCTCAGTTGCAGTGTGGACCCATGCACTATTGTCTGGAATCGCTACCACTCAGTCAGGCAGGATTCTATTGCTCAGTAAATGTCAGTCTAAAGTGTGCAATTAGGCTCAATTTACACGGGACGCTGTTTCAACCTCCCCTGAACTATTTTTTTTGACAGCTAGAAGCCGTCGTCTAAAACGACCGTTTTGCCGCATTTTGCATGCCGCGTTGGCATCTAGGAGCGTTTAAAAAAAAAAAAAAAAAGTTTTTTTTTTTTTTTTTTAAATGGAAACGACTGTAAACTAAGCAGTCCTAGACGCAAGTTACTGCGTTTAGCGGCGTTTACAAGCTGTTTGGCGTTTTAAATGCATCTGAACTGGTGTCTGAACCCATTTTTTTTGTGTTCCAAAAAAAGCCTCTAAACGACCTTAAACTACCCTGTGTAAATGTACTGATAAGATAAGAGGAAAGTTCAAGGGCAGCTGAAAAAAACGCCCAAATGCCTCTAAAAGTCCGTTTACCAGCAGCAGTGTAAATGAGGCCCAACTTACAGGAGGATAGAGGGTAGAGGAGATAGAGGAATGTCCATCCTTTAAGGTTGCTTCACTGTGTAAGCAACAGGTAGTACAGCTTGTTTAAACAAGATTTACAACTGAAGAACCCATTTTAGACTATAGCAGAATTGGTGAGCATGGTAGGCAGTAACTGTAAAAGTTCTGGCAAGCATCCCTTCACCAAAACAAGTGTAAAAGTGTACATTTGTTTAAACCCAGGTTCACACACACTATAGCGATCTCAGACATAGCATGTGTTTCACTCCCACACCGCAGTTGTTTACCACATGCAATGTCTGTGCAATGAGAGTTCAGCCATACAGTTTGTATGGCTGAACTCTCATTGGATTCGCACAAAAAAAGATGCAGGGACTTTTTTTCTCTGCACTGGAATCGGATCACATGGATGTCCTCGCCGGTGATTTGAGCTACGCTGCCACAATGCAGCAGTAAATGTACGCGAGCCGGTCAGGAACCGATTAAAGTGATACTAAACTCGTTATTTATTTAGTTAAAAATAACCAACATGTTCTACTTACCTGCTCTGTGTAAAGGTTTTGCACAGAGCAGCCCAGATCCTCCCATTGTCGGTTCCCTCTTTGGTGTTCCTGGCCCCTCCCTCCTGTTGAGTACCCCCACAGCAAGCAGTTAGCTATGGGGGAACCCGAGCTGAGCCACAACTCCCTGTGTCCATTCAGACTCGGCGCCGTGGCCCAGCCCTGCCCCCTTTCTCTCCTCATTGGCTGACTGACTGATTGACAGCAGGCTGTCCCAGCCATTGAGGAAGGGAGTCCCAGGCAGCTGCAACATCGCTGGATAGGAGTTGGGGCACAGGTAAGTATTGGGGGGCTGAGGGGGGCTGCTGCACACAGAAGGTTTTTTCTATCAATGCAAAAAGATTTTTAAAAAAAACCTTCTGCCTTTACAATCACTTTAAAGAATTTACTCCAAGAAAAATGGTCATAATCGCTTCATTAAACTCCCCATTTTTTTTTTAAGAATGCTGGTTATATTTTTGTGTTAAAATGAGTTGATGTGTCCAAGGTCAAAATTTTAAATTATTTATTCTTTTCCACACTGCATATTTTTTTCCTAGCCTACTCCTATTAACTGGAACAATCTTGTTTGTAAACTTATGATGTGAAGATCCCCACCCATTTACTTCCTGGAATCCTGAGACACAAATACACTATGCCCTGTGGGTAGGCACTGCTGTGTCACACATTTTACAGAGCCTGCCTTCTGAACTACAGAGGTGCTGACAGGAGGAGTTTCAGGCGGTGAAGTACAGGAATCACAGTTTGCAGGCAGCAAGGTATCATAGGGTACATAGTCCTTAGAAACAGAAAATAAACAGCAGACGAGAAGCTGCAAAGCATGCAGGGAATCCAGGAAGTTGTGAAAAGATGGCCAGCAGACCAGCAACACTCAAAACACAAAAGGAGATTTTTCAAATAAGCTTATATTGAAATGTCAATAATCACTATTGTTTGTATTGGTATTATGATGCGGATATTATAATTATTAAAGTGTATGCGTTGACCATAGTTCTCTTTTAAAGCGAAAAAATCGATTTAACACTCAAAATCTAGAAGACAGACTGGACAGACCGCGTTTCAAACATCCAAAGAGGCTAAGTTGGCAGCTTTCTTGGCTGTAAAGGATAGGTGGTTTAGTTCTGCTTTAAGAAACCATAACCTTTGCCCAGATAACAGAACTCCCTAGATCTAAATGTCCTTTTATTAAATGCCTTTAAACAGAACTGACATCAGTAAAGTTTATTCAACTGGAAAAGTATGGTTTATTCAACTGGAAAGGTATTAGAAGTTGAAACTAGTAAAAAGGACAACTGACTTCATCCTGCTCTGAAATGTGAGCTAATAAGATAAGTGGAGCTGGACTGGACACAAAGGCCGGTACAGATTCCAAGATCTATTTTATATCAGCCAATTGCACATAGCTCATAAATTAGGAAGTCAGGCATGGGATTCAAGATACTGTATTAAAAATTAGCTCATTGAAATGCCATCTTTCACATGGGTATGAAAATATTTATTTTTGGCTACTTTGTTTAAATGGTATTCGCTCACTCAGAGGAATACAAAAAAAAAAAAGTGCCAGTTATGTTATGGGGCCTGCTGTATATCTCTATCCATGGGTAAGAAAACTGAAAAACTAGCTCTAGTACTACCACTGACATGTAAACTGCTTAAAGTGGATGTAAACCTGATTCATGAAATTTGAGCTGGGCACATCTATCTGCAGTGTTTTCTTATCTCTCTTCAAAGCATCGTGTCCCGTAGCTTTGTCCTGCTTCGTTCCTCTGTTATCAGCCTGATAACTTGACAAGCTCTCAGAGAGACCGGAGAGAGAAGTGTGTCGGAGGAGGTTGCTATAAATAGATTAGCACACTGCTGCACAATTCACAGGCAAGCTCTGCATAGGTGGGGAGAGGGTGTGTGCCTCTCCTCCCATCAGCTGTCTCACGGTGTATATCAATAACCCCCCCCCCCCCCCCCCAGGGGAAGCAGGAAGAGAAACTTCTAATAGAATGTGCACTTTCTAAACAGTACATAAAATGTGAAGAAAGCAAATATACATGTAAAACTTATTTAGGGTGATTTGTTTAATCACTGTGTATCATCTGAGGCTGTTCACTTCAGTTGGTATATGTGAGGGTTTATATCCACTGTAACTGAAACCTTGATCCCCTCTCTAAACTCCTATTTTAGGATCACCAAAGGCCTGTGAGAACTATTACACATACAAGAATGGATCCACCATCCTCAGGCAGGGGCACTGGTCGATGGGAGTCCATGATCAGGAATGCCCTGCTCAGTGGTGTTTGGGACAGTGCCTATAGTGCTTTGAAAAAGTATTCATAGCCCTTGAAATTTTCCACATGTTGTCATGTTACAAGCAAAAAACGTAAATGTATTTTATTGGGGTTTTATGTGAGAGACCAACAAAGTGGCACACAATTGTGAAGTTTAAGGAAAATCAAATGTTTTTCAACATTCTTTACAAATAAATATGTGAAAAGTGTGGCATGCATTTGTATTCAGCCCCCCCAGTCAATAGACCGAAAAACCACCTTTCACTGCAATTAAAGCTGCAAGTCTTTTTGGGGATGTCTCTACCAGCATGGCATATCTAGAGAGTGACATGTTTGCCCATTCTTCTTTGCAAAATAGCTCAAGCTCTGTCAGATTGGATGGAGAGTGTGAACGGCACTTTTCAAGTCTTGCCACAGATTCTCAATTGGATTTTGGTCTGGACTTTGACTGGGCCATTTTAACACATGAATATGCTTTGATCTGAACCATTCCATTGTAACTCTGGGTATGTTTAGGGTCATTGTCCTGCTGGAAGATGAACCTCTGCAACAGTCTCAAACGGGACATCTTATGGCTTTCTTTCAACAATGGTTTTCTTCTTGCCACTCTTCCATAAAAGCCAGATTTGTGGAGTGCTCGACTAATGGTTGTCATGTGGACAGATTCTCCCACCAATGCTGTGGATCTCTGCAGCTCCTCCATGTTTCTCCTTGCCCAGCTTGTCAGTTTAGGTGGATGGCCATGTCTTGGTAGGTTTACAGTTGTGCCATGCTCTTTCCATTTTCGGATGTTGGATTGAACAATGCTCCGTGAGATGTTCAAAGTTTGGGATATTTTTTTTATAACCTAACCCTGCTTTAGACTTCTTCATAACTTTATCCCTGACCTGTCTGGTGTGTTCCTTGGCCTTATGAGGGCTTCACAGAGCAGCTTATTTATACTGAGATAAAATTACACACAGGTGGGCTCTATTTACTAATTAAGTGACTTCTGAAGGCAATTGGTTCCACTAGATTTTAATTAGGGGTATCAGAGTAAAGGGGGCTGAATACAAATGCACGCCACACTTTTCACATATTTATTTATAAAAAAACGTTGAAAACCATTTATCATTTTCCATTTCACGTCACAATTGTGTGCCACTTTGTGTTGTTCTATCACATAAAATCCCAATAAAATAGGTTTACGTTTTTAGTTGTAATATGACATAATGTGGCAACTTTTAAGTGGTATGAATACTTTTTCAAGGCACTGTAAATCCAAAGGATGAAGCAGATAAGGAACAGAGTTATTTGTAATTGCCCTGGTTTCATCACCTCCTAAATACTAGTGCACGTACAGGACTATTCAAAATAGTTTCTGCCTCTGAAATTAGAGTCCCAGTTATGCTTCTTTGAAAATTCAATGGTATAACCCAGGGTTTCTCAACCTTTTTTTCAGAGAAGACACCCTTTAAAATTCTGCACAATCTCAAGGCACCCCATTCTGAAATGTAAAAAATCAAAACTAATAGTTTTGCATAATGTAACATCCACATGCAAAGGACACCCAACAGTAGCGGTGATTTACCCTTCCAAAGCAAATACACCTTTGTACACTGGTACTGATTAGTATTCCAATCTGTCTTTTCTCCCTAGGTTTCTCTACCTCACTCAGATAATGTGACCCCTTTGCTGACGGAGAGGTGAAAAGGAGGGGCAAACAAGGATGCTGTGCAGGTGCCCAACGTTCTCCTTATCAATTGATGACATGGTTTTTAGGACACTGGTGGCTAGAAGGTTGCGATGGTGTACATTGAAAACCTGGGGCTTTGTATAACTAACAGACAGGTTTGATCCATCCGTTGACTTGTATACAATTTTTGGGCAATTTAACAATACAATTTCTAGGTATTATGGCAAGGCACCCCAGGTTGCAAAAGGCTGATCTAACCAATGACACATAATAAAGCTCCCTTCACTTTGCAAATATTTAAAAAGGGAGTAAACCCAGATGGGGTTTACTTCCTCTACATGCACCTGTAAATTATAAGTATAATGGGCTACTATGCATCGTATAGTAACCCATTATGTGCCACTTACCTGCAAATGAAGCCTGCGATATCCAGTGCAGTCCCCTGTGCAGGCAGCGTCCATCTTCAGCCGATCTTCCTTTCGGAGCTGCGACTCCGGCTCTGGCCGGAGTCTCGTGACGTCACTCCCGGGAGCCGCCAGTCACGGCACAGGGAGAAACGGCATGGAGGCCGTTTCTTCACTGTGCATGTGTGGAAATGACGTCGGCACATGCAGAACACTGCATATCACCTGAACCGTACAGGTTTGGGAGATATGCAGGGTACCTATCTACAGGTTGACAACCACTAAAATTAAAATTTAAAATAAGAAAGGGGTGCAATGGTATGGAGAGACAGAGGTCAGAGAGACCCCAGTTAAAGTCTGTTTAGACGAAACACATCGGGTGACGGAGAGCCTGCTCCATACCATTGCGCCTCTTTCTTATCGCTTGGAATTACACGTTGCTATGCATGTTTGATTTCCATCAATGTAAGTCCAATACATTTTAAATAAATTTGTTAGCCATACAGTATCACACTATGTGGAGGTCTCTATTTTTCCTGTAAGGGTGGACCCCTGGTAATATCATAGTCGGTGACTGCTGGGCAAGTGATTTGATGCCACTATTGGGAACATTGTTTTGACTTGTCATACATGCTGCCAGTTCTTTTTGGTTTCGGTAAGTGTACCCGATTTGCTCTGAGGTGGTGGAAACCCACTGTGGTGTTTTATCACAAATATTGATCGTTCACAATTTACAGCACCTTATTGGATGTGTGATCTCATTCCTTCACTTGATGGACTTTATGAACTTATATATAGTAATTGATCATTTTCACTTTGCACCTTTTTGTTTATCTGAGAGATTTATTTCTGTTCACTGTCTTTTTTTTTATTTTTGTATGTCTGTGTTTGAATATTCTTTGCACTCTACCTTGAGATGCCCCCTCCCCCATGGGAGTTTTTAATTTATTCCCTGAACATTAGCGCTGTACTTTTTACCTCCATTAGAATACTTTATCTTACCTTGAGTTTTGGAGACATTTCTAAAATACAGGATTTTCCCTCACTATAGTAAACAGTACACAGCAGTCAACAATACAAAAACAGAGGGGTGAATCTCCTTACACTTTAACTACTATATCTACTGCTCCATATATAAATGAAATACCTAACAAAGATTGAAGAAATTCTTAGACATTTGGTAGTTCAAATGACAAATGAGGATTCGTGGACAATGGGCATTTATCCCCTATCCATGAGGTTTTGCCGTTTTTATGCTGCCAGCAAACACAGCCGCAATGTCCAGGCGCACTCCCGACAGCCTATAAAACTCATAAGAGATTGAAATCTGCAGTTGGACAGTGCACCAAGTGGAACTAATGTTTAGGGCTGTATGCACCCACAGAAAAATGCTTGGAACACATCTTGAATTCTGGGTGTTAATCGCTGGGTGCACACTGCCCTAAACGTTAGTACCACTTGGGTCACCATACCCTCTCCAGCCACAGCAGCTTTGAGCCTTTCAAAGTTTTACAGGCTGCTGGCAGCAGGGCTGGACAAAACACCTGTCCCTGCCACCGGCACGACAACGCTGGGTGAATCTCCCGCACAGGGGCTAAAGCATTTAATGGCCTTAATGGATCCAAATACAATTTACAGTAAATGCGGGTCTGTCCATCAGGTTAAAAGGAAAAGTTTGGCCATATGAAATTGAAGGCATTTGCTTCCAAATGCAGGTACAATAATTAACTTTTTTGTTGAAAGATTTTGGCACTCTTGTCTACACAACTATTGTTCCCATTACAAGGGGTTTTTATTTAGCACGTTAGTTGTTTATTTTACACTACTAAGATTGCATCATGTGGAGTCAAAACATCGTTGACAAACTATTTTAGTAAGAACAGTAAAACTACTAATCCTGCTCCCACTGCTAGGGTGGGAGCAGGATTAGCTGGGTCAGAAGTCATGGCAAGGATACCTTGCCATTGCTGTCCAAAAGACATAAAAAAGGCAGCGTGTTACTCAGCCCACTAGACTTCATTTATAAATAAAATATTGCCTTAGGACATACTGACCCTTTCAGGATAAAATGTGAAGCAGAAAAGCAAAAAACAAAAAAAAATAAATAAATGTAATGAAGAAAATTTTCTTAACCCATGAATAATTGTGATCATTAAAAATGATTAAAATGTGCATATGACTTACTCTCCTGTAGCAAGCACCCAAAATAATATGTAGATTGGCCTGTCCTGCTTTCATAATCTTACAATACTTAAAATGTCCTTTCCATTTTAATCTACAGACATCAGGTCTTTTCTAAACTACCAAAGCATTCACTTCCTTAAAGTGGATGTAAACCCTCACATATACCTAGTGAAGTGAACAGCCTCAGATGATACACGGAGATAAAACAAATCCTCCTACTTAAGTTTTACATGTATATCTTCTGTCTTCAGCTTGCTATATTATTTAGAAAGTGTACATCCTGTTAGAAATGTTCTCCTTCTGTTTAGCACTGGGAGTGTAGTCTTGGCATACACTGTGTGACAGCTGATTGAAGGAAAGGCACACACCCCCACCCCACATAGGCAGAGGAAGGAAGGAATGTGCTGTGAATAGACCAGCTCTCTGCTAATTTATAGCATCCACACCGACACAAATTTCAGGCTGGTTTTATCTTGGAATCAGGTTTACATCCAATTTAAAGTGGATGTAAACCCTCTTGTATACCCAGTGAATAGCCTCAGATGATACACAAAGAAGAAACAAAAATCCCTATATAAGTTTTATTTGTATATCTGCTGTCTTTAGCTTTATATACAGTTTAGAAAGTGAACATTGTGTTACTTTTTTTCAGCAGTGGGAGTGGAGTCTTGGCATACACTGTGTGACAGCTGATTGGAGGAAAGGCACACACCCCCACTCCACATTGGTAGAGGAAGGAGGGAATGTGCAGAGCTGTGCTGTGAATAGACAAGCTCTCTGCTAATCTATTTATAGCAAACCCCCAGGCACAAATTTTCAGCTGCTTTCATCTCCGGTCTTGAAGAGCTTGTTAGAAGTTATGCTAACAGAAGAACGGAGCAGCAGAAAGACACGGGACTTAAGGATTAGGAGAGAGATCAGAAAACACTACAGATAGCTGTGCCCAGGTCAAATTTCAAGAATCGGGTTTACATCCACTCTAAAAACAGAAACAGCACTGCGTACATAATGTCACCAAAAAGATCATGCTTGTGTTATTGGCGTTCTGCTTTTCCCAGAATTCTGCGGTTAGTTTCTGGTAAACTTTCTGCAATGAAGAGTTTCAGTTCCTTGTAATGTACATAAACAGCCTTAAAGAGGATCTATGATCATTTTAATTTTACAGTCTTACCCTTCATGGGACAACATACTCAGGCAGGCCATACACAGTCAGAATTTCTTTCCTGCAACCATGGGATGCAGGAAGAAATTCAATTCCCCCATCAACACAGGCAGTGCTATTCCCACCGGGAGAAGACTGATTACCACTAGAGGCTATAGCAGCCACTAGCAATGATCACAAGAGAATCCGGCAGGCTGGTTGTACCCAAGTTTATCGTTCAATCAACTTGGTATATTCAGTCTGCCTATTAACAGTTTGAATCTTGGCTGGTTCTTGCTGAACCAGCCAAATTTTGAACCCTGTATAGCTGGCCTAAGTGCTTTCCAACTCTGGTCATGAGTACCAAACCTTACTAGGCATTAGATGTGGGGGTTGCATTTGTATTTTTTCTAGGCATTCCCCTTCAATTTAGCAACAGGATTCTGCAAATAACACACTTTCTGCCCCAAAGTGTCTACACATATTTCTCCACTGTATCTATAGTTGCTTGTCACAGACTGCACTTTAAAGGGGTTGCAAATTCAGAAGGTTTATCTTCATGCATTCTATATACTGTGAAAAAAAACTTTCTGTGTGCAGCAGCGCTCCCCCCCCCCCCCCCCCCGACCCTCTCTGTCCAGCGGTGTCCATGAGAGTCTCAGCTGTCCAAGACTCTCTCCTGATTGGCTGAAACGTTGGCTGCTGCTCCTGTCAAAGTCAGCAAGCCAATCAGGAGAGAGAGGGGCGGGCCGGGTTGGGCTCTGTGTCTGAAAGGACACAGGGAGCTGTGACTCGGCTCAGGTGCCCTAATAGCAAGCTACTTGCAGTGGGGGCACTCGACAGGAGGGAAGGGCCAGGAGCACAGAAGAGGGACCCGGGAGGAGGATCGGGGCTGCTCTGTGCAAATCCACTGCAACAGAGCAGGTATGTATAACATGTTTGTTATTTTTATAGGAAAAAAGATGAGACTTTACAACCACTTTAACCTGGCTCTTACACATACATGTGTAGTAGGTATGTAGTATTGTACTACAGAATGTATCTAAACTCAAAAGCAAAAAATGTATTATATGTCGGTTTACTAGTCGGAAGTGGTGCATTAATATTCTTTTTGTTTTCACACTTTGGCTTTATTTTCACCTGGTTATTTTGCAAACAAAACTACCTGTACCTGGCTGGCTACATTACTCCTCCATTTATGGAGGGAGCCATAGTTGTCACCCTAGGATGTTCTCCAGATATGAACTACAAACATGTCCTTATCTCTTCATCTCGGTCACATGGGGGGGAGGGGGCAGGGCTATTGGTAGTTTATAGAAGATAGTTAGGAAGATATTCTTCGGTGCAGTTCACAGTTTTCTGGCAAGATCAATTTCTGCATTTGCTAAACATTTTTTGTTCAAGCAAAGAAAACAAAAACAAAAAAGAAAATTGCACCCAACATATATATTAAAGCGGAGTTCCACCCGAAAGCGGGACTTCCGCTTTGAGGCCTCCTTTCCAAGTCTTGTTTGTAAAACTGAGCTTTGGTGTGGGGGTGGCAAGTAGCCGATTTTGACATGTACCTGCTCCCATGTCCGTTCCAGTTGCCTAGGCGATTGGAAGTGGAAATTTTCCCTCCAGAAGTATTTTGGGAAATATGACAGGTCCTAGAAGACTTTGAGACCAGCCACAGAGCGCAGGGCCGCACAGAGGCCACCCAGCTATGAAGCCTCAAGATGTCACAGCTGAGTGCCCATAGAGATGCCGTTGCTGCCGAGGGTGGAGACGGGGAGAACAGCATGGGTGAGTGCACAGCTGTACCGTGGGACAGGTGAGTGGCTGTTTATTAAAAGTCAGCAGCTACACTTTGTTGCTGCTGACTGTTAACAAAAATATCACTGGAACACTAATCGGCAATACAATATACAGATTTTTTTATGCTTGGGTTAAATTATCTTTTAAGATACTAAAACAAGGCCTGAAGTATATACAGAACGTTCATGATTTTATAACTAGGATTTGGTAAAACCAAAACAATGTAGCTTTTAACTTATTTTAACTTGAACTACATAAATAGTAATACCATTGAGAGCTGTCAGATTTGCTTACTTGAGGTTTCCGGCTATAAACTGTCTTGGTGGTGGGTATAATATGTAAAAGAACAAAAGATTTTAATTGAGGCTGTAATCTCGCATCAAGTTTGATATGAAAATGTGATACATCAATTGATAAGGAAATATATGTAAACAGAAAAATAAACTATAAGGCTGCATTCACACAGGGGCGATCCGACTTCAGGCACGACTTTGCTAGGCAACTTGCAGGCTACTTGCAGGCTACTTGGAGGCTACTTGGAGGCTACTTGGAGGCTACTTGGAGGCTACTTGGAGGCTACTTGGAGGCTACTTCAAGCTTGACTATGCCAGGCGACTTTGCCTGTGGCCAATCAGAGCGGGGAGGGAGGTGGTTGCCCTGGATAAATTCTTTTCTTTTAGTCGCTTCCATGTAGATGGGGATCCGACTTGGAGGCGACTTCTATTGAATCCTATGGGCACAAGGCGGATAGAAGTCGCCTAGAAGTAGCACAGGAACCTTTTCAGAAGTCGCCTTGAAGTCGGAACGACTTCAGTCGCGTATATTAAGACGGCTCCCATTCATTTCAATGGGATTTCAGATGTCAAGCGACTTGGGGCGACTTGAGGCAACTCAAGTCGGATCGCAAGTCGCCCCTATGTGAATGGGCACTAAAGGATTTGTAATATTGTTTTTTTTTTTTTACCATTCTATGCATACGCATCTGCCACAATACATAGCCAGGAAGATCACTTGTTACGGGTTCAGTTTTATTACTTCATAGACCAACTGACTGCTTATTGGACAAAGAGTGAAACCTGATTTATTGCCCAGTGAGAAACTGGAAGTGGAGAGGTAGCAGTTGTACTACCACCTGCTTATGTAGTGTGATAGGGGTGTGCAAACTAGAGAACTCAGGCCTATTTCACAAGGTCTTAGAGATGCAGCAAAATTACAAATTTAATTTGACTATATAATTTACCAGCATTCAGGACAAGCGTCACGTGTTCCAATGCATTAACAAACTGCCCACATGCTACCTCTGGTTTTCAAGTTTCTTCACAAAGGTAAATAAATGCTGTACAAGATTTAAAAATGCACCAATAGCATTTTAACATGTTCAGGGTGTTTTTTTATGCACTTCCATTGAATTTAATGAAGATGGCAGGTTGTGACAAAGCCTAGAGAATGCAACATGCCCTAAAATTCTTAGTGTAGGGTAAGAAATACCTACTAGCAGGTGTATATTGACCTCAATTTTTTAATATTCTAATGCAGTGGTCTCCAAACTGTGGCCCAGGGGCCAGGTGAGGCCCTTGGGCCACCATTTTATCCACTGATACCAACAATACGT
>BLSH010262742.1:4808493-4819746 GCA_018402905.1 Glandirana rugosa
TGATAAGTCAGTGGTCGTAGGAGACATTACACTATAGGGGGGGACATAAGTCGGCGGTCGTAGGAGACATTACACTCCAGGGGGAATGCTGGTGACTGAATAAGGGGGACCTCACATTACAGAGGATGCTGGCGGCTGAATACAGGGGGGGATATCACATTACAGAGGATGCTGGTGACTGAATAGTAGTGGACCTCACATTACAGAGGATGCTGGCAGCTCAATATGGGGGGGATATCACATTACAGACGATTCTGGCGGCAGAATATGGGGGGACCTCACATTACAGAGGATGCTGGCGACAGAATATGGGGGGACCTCATATTATAGCAGACACTGGTGACTGAATATGGGGGACCTCACATTACAGAGGATGCTGGTGGCTGAATATTAGTGGACCTCACATTACAGAGGATGCTGGTGGCTGAATATTAGTGGACCTCACATTACAGAGGATGCTGGTGGCTGAATATGGGGGGACCTCACATTACAGAGGATGCTGGTGGCTGAATATGGGGGGACCTCACATTACAGAGGATGCTGGTGGCTGAATATGGGGGGGACCTCACATTACAGAGGATGCTGGTGGCTGAATATGGGGGGACCTCACATTACAGAGGATGCTGGTGGCTGAATATGGGGGGACCTCACATTACAGAGGATGCTGGTGACTGAATAGTAGTGGACCTCACATTACAGAGGATGCTGGCGGCTGAATACGGGGGGACATCACATTACAGAGGATGCTGGCGGCTGAATATGGGGTGACCCCACATTACAGAGGATGCTGGTGGCAGAATATGGGGAGACCTCACATTACAGAGGGTGCTGGCAGCAGAATATGGGGGGACCTCACATTACAGAGGATGCTGGTGGCAGAATATGGGGAGACCTCACATTACAGAGGATGCTGGTGGCAGAATATGGGGAGACCTCACATTACAGAGGATGCTGGTGGCAGAATAGTAGTGGACCTCACATTACAGAGGATGCTGGCGGCTGAATACGGGGGGACATCACATTACAGAGGATGCTGGCGGCTGAATACGGGGGGGGGGCGCATCACATTACAGAGGATGCTGGCGGCTGAATATGGGGGGACCTCACATCACAGAGGATGCTGGCGGCTGAATATGGGGGACCCTCACATTACAGAGGATGCTGGTGACTGAATAGTAGTGGGCCTCACATTACAGAGTATGCTGGCGGTTGAATATGGGGAGACCTCACATTACAGAGGGTGCTGGCGGCAGAATATGGGGGGACCTCACATAGCAGACGCTGGTGACTGAATATGGGGGACCTCACATTACAGAGGATGCCGGTGGCTGAATAAGGGGGGACCTCACATTACAAAGGATGCCGGTGGCAGAATATGGGGGGACCTCACATTACAGAGGATGCCGGTGGCAGAATATGGGGGGACCTCACATTACAGAGGATGCCGGTGGCAGAATATGGGGGGACCTCACATTACAGAGGATGCTGGTGGCTGAATATGGGGGACCCTCACATTACAGAGGATGCTGGTGACTGAATAGTAGTGGGCCTCACATTACAGAGGATGCTGGCGGCTGAATATGGGGAGACCTCACATTACAGAGGGTGCTGGCGGCAGAATATGGGGGGACCTCACATTATAGCAGACGCTGGTGACTGAATATGGGGGACCTCACATTACAGAGGATGCCGGTGGTTGAATATGGGGGGACCTCACATTACAGAGGATCCCGGTGGCAGAATATGGGGGGACCTCACATTACAGAGGATGCTGGTGGCTGAATATGGGGAGGCCTCACATTACAGAGGATGCTGGTGTCAGAATATGGGGTGACCTCACATTACAGAGGATGCTGGTGACTGAATAGTAGTGGACCTCACATTACAGAGGATGCTGGCGGCTGAATACGGGGGGACATCACATTACAGAGGATGCTGGCGGCTGAATAAGGGGGGGGGGCATCACATTACAGAGGATGCTGGCGGCTGAATATGGGGGGACCTCACATTACAGAGGATGCTGGCGGCTGAATATGGGGGACCCTCGCATTACAGAGCATGCTGGTGACTGAATAGTAGTGGGCCTCACATTACAGAGTATGCTGGCGGCTGAATATGGGGAGACCTCACATTACAGAGGGTGCTGGCGGCAGAATATGGGGGGAACTCACATTATAGCAGACGCTGGTGACTGAATATGGGGGACCTCACATTACAGAGGATGCCGGTGGCTGAATATGGGGGGACCTCACATTACAGAGGATGCTGGTGGCTGAATATGGGGAGACCTCACATTACAGAGGATGCTGGTGGCAGAATATGGGGAGACCTCACATTACAGAGGATGCTGGTGGCAGAATATGGGGTGACCCCACATTACAGAGCATGCTGGTGGCAGAATATGGGGAGACCTCACATTACAGAGGGTGCTGGCGGCAGAATATGGGGGGACCTCACATTATAGCAGACGCTGGTGACTGAATATGGGGGACCTCACATTACAGAGGATGCTGGTGGCTGAATATGGGGAGACCTCACATTACAGAAGATGCTGGTGGCTGAATATGGGGGACCCTCACATTACAGATGCTGGTGACTGAATAGTAGTGGACCTCACATTACAGAGGATGCTGGCGCCAGAATACGGGGGAACATCACATTACAGAGCAAATGCAGCAAATGCTGTGACTGAATATTAGGGGACCTCACATTACAGAGGATGCTGGTGGCTAAATATGGGGGGACCTCACATTACAGAGGATGCTGGTGGCTAAATATGGGGGGACCTCACATTACAGAGGATGCTGGCGGCTGAATATGGTGGGGACCTCACATTATAGCAGACGCTGGTGACTGAATATGGGGGACCTCACATTACAGAGGATGCTGGTGGCTGAATATGGGGAGACCTCACATTACAGAGGATGCTGGTGGCAGAATATAGGGTGACCTCACATTACAGAGGATGCTGGTGGCAGAATATGGGGAGACCTCACATTACAGAGGGTGCTGGTGGCAGAATATGGGGGACCTCACATTATAGCAGACGCTGGAGACTGAATATGGGGGACCTCACATTACAGAGGATGCTGGTGGCTGAATATGGGGAGACCTCACATTACAGAGGATGCTGGTGGCTGAATATGGGGAGACCTCACATTACAGAGGGTGCTGGCGGCAGAATATGGGGGAACCTCACATTATAGCAGACGCTGGAGACTGAATATGGGGGACCTCACATTACAGAGGATGCTGGTGGCTGAATATGGGGGGACCTCACATTACAGAGGATGCTGGTGGCTGAATATGGGGGGACCTCACATTACAGAGGATGCTGGTGGCTGAATATGGGGGACCCTCACATTACAGATGCTGGTGACTGAATAGTAGTGGACCTCACATTACAGAGGATGCTGGCTGCTGAATATGGGGAGACCTCACATTACAGAGGGTGCTGGCAGCTCAATATGGGGGGACCTCACATTATAGCAGACGCTGGTGACTGAATATGGGGGACCTCACATTACAGAGGATGCTGGTGGCAGAATATGGGGAGACCTCACATTACAGAGGATGCTGGTGGCAGAATATGGGGAGACCTCACATTACAGAGGATGCTGGTGGCAGAATATGGGGAGACCCCACCAATTACAGAGGATGCTGGTGGCTGAATATGGGGGTGGGAGCTCACATTATGGAGGATGGTGGTGACTAAATATGGGGGTGGGGGGGACTCACATAATGGGGGACGGTGGTGAACAAATATGGGGGTGGGGAGGGGCAGGACTAACATTATGGGGGATGGTGGTGACCAAATATGGGGGTGGGGTGCAGGACTCCCATTATGGGGGATGGTGGTGACTGCATGAGCGCAATTCACACTGCAGCAAATGCTGTGACTGAATATTAGGGGACCTCACATTACAGAGCCAGGTTTTAGATGGGATGGCTGAACATTTGGGGGGGGGGGGGGTGGTAATGGTGGAATAATGTATATATAATCAGCTGGCAGCATGGATTTGCTGAGTGATATCATGTGTAATCACAGTGTTATCCTTGCTGTATGACAGGCTGTGGAGTGTCCCTGGACACAGCACGGCCCCGACCCCCTGTGATGTAGTGACAGAAATACTGTGTGGTCTGCTGTTACCTACAAATGGGCCCCTCTGTCTATGAGCGCCCTAAGGCAGGGAAGAAGTGCCTTTACCCCGTACTTTACAGTACAGCTCACCAAGGAGAACACCGAAAGGCACTGTCCAGGTAACAACTGCGTATCCTGTCACAACCGCTGGCACACAAGCTGTCTGCCATTCAAACGGCGGGAACAGGAAGTGTCACCATCAGCTCTACACAGACAGACAACCATCATCCCTCCACACTCACCTGGATTTTCTACGGCTCTTCCGCTCAGCACCAAGAGCTCCAACCCAACACACAGCTAGCAGGCTTCACTCCAAACTTTCCACCACTGACACCATGCAAGTTTACCCACGTGTCCAGACTCCGCCCCTCCCGCTCTACGGTGTGCAGCGTGCGGACACACCTACTAGAAAAGCGAAGCGCTCCCATACAGAGCGGGCTGCCTTCCTGATAGGGAGTGCTTGTGTCACTGGTTATTGTCCTCGTATAAAACAAGGGGACCTGGAACTCGGCTCGGCTCACTTCACTCCTACAACCACGCTTAGTACAGACATTGCAGGCTGGGGTGTCTTTTTGGTACATTGAAATTACAAAAAAAAAAAACAATGTAATTCTAAATGGCACACAACATGTAAGGGGTGTACCCATAGTATCATCCCTACACATAGACATTTATATCAAAAATGCCTAATTTATTTATTTCAGGTACTTATAGATATATATATACTAATACACACTAACCCTGACCTTTGACCCTAATCTGAACCTTGGCCCTGGCCTATATTACACCTTTAGCTACATTTTGGTATTAACATTATTATTACACACACTGTTATGTTTACTTTTTCTTCCTGAAGTAGAAAAGGATGCAATGTATCTTTTTCTCTATTTAAGAGGAGAAACACAAATAGGGGCAGGCTGTAAAGTGGTTGATAACTGTGATGGCCAATCAGAGGCGATCCCAGCATTTAGCCAATCAGGGCCAGTCCTCCTGTACTGAGAGCGCACTGTGAAGCAAACACACAGATGCAGCCCCACAGACGACAACCTACGTCAGCTTATATCAGAGTGAATAAAAAGCTTTTTTTTTTTTTTTTTTAATTTAAATCAGATTTTTTTATTTTTATCCAATTTATTTTTAACCACTTCCGCCCCGGAAGGATTTCCCCCCTTAATGACCAGAGCACTTCGGCACTGCGTCGCTTTAACTGACAATTGTGCGGTCGTGTGACGTTGTACCCAAACAAAATTGACATTCTTTTTTCCCACAAATAGAGCTTTCTTTTGGTGGTATTTGATCACCTCTGCGGTTTTTATTTTTTGTGCTATAATCAAAAAAAGAGCGACAATTTGAAAAAAAAAAACACTAATATTTTTTCTTTTTGCTATAATACATATCCAAAAAAAAAACACAAATGTATTCATCAATTTTGGCTGATATATATTCTTCTACATATTTGTGGTGAAAAAAAATCGTGATCGACGTTTATTGATTTTTTTACGCAAAAGTTGCTGCGTTTACAAACCATGAGAATTAATTTATAGCATTTTTACTATTTTTTTTTAACTAGTAATGGCGGCGATCTGCAATTTTTTTTTTTATTTTTTTTTTTATCGGGACTGTGATATTGCGGCAGCCACACAAACATTTTTCACACTTTTTTGGGAAAAAAGTTGCTGACAGTGAAGGGGTTAACCTGCAGGGGGCAGGCGTGTTCTAACTGTGTGGGGGCTGGGCTGCCAGGGGCATAACAGATCTAACTGATCCCGATGAGAGGGATCAGCAGATTTCGGTCATGCCACCCGACAGAGATGGGGACCTCCATTTCAGGCGATCGCAGGTGGCAGTGGCATGGTCCCGCACGAGCCGGTCCTTAACTGGTTAATAAAATGCTTTTGAAGTAAAAATCTATTTAAAGAGAGTTTTCTATTGAAGATACATTAATGATTGACTTTATTCATCATGAAATGGAGCTTTGTTATGTAGCATGAGGCTGTATATTCTGCAATATTTACATTTTTGGTAAACTCATTCAATGAATCCAAGCTCTGCAAGCTGAGATAACATGCACTGCATTGATGCATTCACACAACTTCACAGTAACCATGAGATAAAACAAAATTCAGGAATATTCCTTTATTCCATTGTTTTGCAAATTTATGTAACTACGAACAATATCATTGAATCGGTTCCGATATTGCTGTTTTACTAACCTGACAGCTTATTATTCTAAATAGGAAACCTTCATTTTGTGTGCAAATATTAAAGATTGTAACTACCAGCAAGAATAAGTCCTTACATTTAAAGAGCACCTGTCTTTTCAGATCCATTATGGCAGCACCTGTTAGCGGGTATCCACTCACCTGCTGCCACCACATCCCTCACCTAGTTGTGTCACTGCCGCATCACCAGCCGTCCCATTAATGAGAATGGAACTGTCGGTGAGTCAACAGCAGGCCAGAGAAGCCGCAACGGGACAAAGATGACAGTGGCTTTTTAAAAATTATTATATTAAATCGATTTGATTTAAATCAAGCCTTTCAACTTGATTTAAATCAAATCCACCCTGGCATATAGGTGTACAGTTGTCAGGAAGGGGTTAAAGCAGAGCTCCACCCAAAAGTGGAACTTCCGCTTATCTGATTCTTCCTCAACCCACCCCCCCGGCAAGGTACGTCAGAAGTTTGGCCCCGTTCCTCCTCCCCCTGCCGTGCTAGTAAGAGCACAACACGCTTTGCGCATGCGCAGTAGGGAGCCGGCTGTGAAGCCACAAGGCTTCACTGCCGGGTTCCCTTACTGGCAATGGTGGCGGCAGCACCCGAAAGACAATGGGAAAATCGTCTGGGGTGCCGACATCGCTGGATTCCAGGACAGGTACGTGTCCTAATGTTAAAAGTCAGCAGCAACAATATGTGTAGCTGCTCTACCATACCACTGCAGCCATAGTTATTAAGTTTTGTGGGGGTCATTACAAGCACTTGACTTATCACAGGCACTTGCCAAGGCACTCTATGCCCGACTTTTCCCCCTCCCTCTGCCATTCATTCACAGAAGCTGTACTATAGCTTCCATGAATGAAAAGCACTTTATGAATTGAGGAGCTGGACCATACAGTCAGTTATCCACCTATCCTCCATTTATAGAACGCTTTTCACTGATGGAAGCTATAGTACAGCTGGACATGGTGCTAAATAAATTACTAAACATTTGCAAAGGAAGATGTTCACACATTGGTGCAATGCACGCATTAGTGCAGCGCGATGCTGTGAACAGGTTCTGAAGCTGGATTTAGGCTTCGTTCACACCAGTTGCAGTGTGGGAACATTGGAGTTATTGATCACTATGTCATGAATCTGCACTGCAGTAATGTTCATGTCTCTCTGTCTGCTTACCTCTCTGTTGTGTTCAGCTAAGAGACCAATCGCTGTTCACCTGTGTGCTTAAGTAATCTTCCCTCAAGCATGGCTCCACCCCAGCCTCTAACAGGAAACACTATTTAACCGTTTGCACTATAAGCCAAGCCTCACTGTTGTGTTAGGTGTTCCTGTGTCATTTGTGCCATGTGCTCTTTGTTCCATGTACCGACTTGGCTTTCTCTTGACCATCCCTGCCTGCCTGTTGTCCTGACCTTCGGCTTGTCTTGACCATCCCTATCTGCTTGTCGCCCCGAACTTTGGCCTGCCTTCCGACCATTCATCGTTGCCCTGTGCTGCTGCTTCTATTCCATCCCTCAGAGCCGGCTGCGAGTGTGAGCTCGGAGACCCTAGGGGCCGCGATCTGGAGTAAGCTGCAGCATAGTCCATCCTCACCATCAGAGGCTCTGGTGTAAACCTGCTGGCTCTTAGACCCCGCGCCCTGGGGAATCTTACGTTCTAACACCATGTCCAGGACCATGGCTGCAACCCTGCATTCCAGAACCCTCAACTCTCAGCAGTCAGCCGCTGAGTCCACAACCTCCATGGGGTGTTCCTAGTCCCTTGGACTGCAAGGAACCTGACACCATAACTGTTGTGGAGCAGTGAGTTGGTGTGAACTTTAGCACTTTGGAGAAGAAAGTAGAACTTTTTGAAGCACATTGTGCTTTAAACCTTAACCTCTTGATGCCAACAGCACGCAAATATGTGGCCTCTCGGTGGGTGGGCCAACTGCACATTTGCATGCAATATTGCAAAAACAGCTGTGTCAAGAGCACACACCCTGCACACTCCCTGCAGCTAAAAGAAAGTGCTTGAGATTGGGATCTTTTCGATCATGTGACAGCCAATCACAGCAGTCACGTGATCATAAACCTCACCATCTTAAACCCCTTAAAGGGCCAGCGACAAGGGGTTACAGTGTCACCAAAGGCAAAACTTTTTTTTACATTTTTGGATAGAGTAAGGGAGGGTTATAACCCCTCAGCTTTTTTTTCATATGTCCTATTGGGAAGATTTCCTTTGACAAAAAAGTGAGTGAGAAAATCCCTCTAAAATTGACGGAATGCCTGGTTGTCACCAGGTTCACCAGAACTAGTGTCCAGTTTGGAAGATTTCCCCCTCTATTATGGTTCTGAGGTCAGCCCAAAATTTGGGATTTTCTTTCAGTTTCACTTTGAATAATAATGTAAACAGGACAAATAGGTTGAATCTCCCCAATGGGGATACAGTCCGCAATAAAAACTGACAGATGTTCTATTCCATCTCCACTCTAGCCAAAACAAAACACGTTTTGCCTTTAGTGACACTTTGTTTGCTTTGTCACATAGTTTCAAGTATAAGAGACAGTAAATTATTATTTGTATGTTTATTTGATTATTCATTTTGGGAACATGGAAAACGTGTGCATTTTTGTTCTGTGAAACACATAGTTTACACCACATGCAGTCCAGTGTGTTTTTTTCTGCATCAAAATGCATGGATATAAACCAAGAGTCTAAGGGAATAAGGGGCTGTGGGATTTTAATGGTACCGCCATAAGCTCACAGAGTCAAAATTCTTAAAAAACAAGATATTTTTATTTTTATACAAAAAACATATAAGCATTTAAAATGCATAAATGTGTACAAAATGTTCCCAAGGGGGTATAGTTGGTTCATGCTCTCACAGTATGTAGGCCTGTGCTTCTCAACATGTTTCGCAGTGTGGCCGCTTCTTCAGGAGAGTGCACACGTTATTTGAGCCATGTACTAGGAACAATAACAAGTATTAATACAAAAATCTAAATGCCATCAGAAAACAACAGTTATATCATTGTATTTGGATAAGCAGTTTAAAGAGCAGTTAAGCATCACATGTATGAGTACGTCATATACCGTCAGAACTCACCTGTAAGGCTAGATCACAACAATCAGGCGCTATGTCTAAAGATGTTCCCCCGGGCGAGCACGGGAGGGTACACTGTTTAAGTGATAATAATAAATCAATTTTAAAATAGAAAATACTGATACCTAGTTTACTGTTATAGGTTATGCTGGGGTAGTTATATTAATTCATAATTAGGTTTATTAGTTTATGGGTCCAATACAAATGATTGTAGTTTAAAATAATAAAGAAATATATATAAAGATGAAATACCTAATTTTTGCTTACTTTGATACTAGAGATTCCCACAGGCTGCTCAGACCAATGGAAAGATATCAAGTATGATATGATACGGCGGTGGGAGTAGAGGCAGATGGATATGTGGCATATGTGAGGAATGCTCCCCTATAAGACAGTCACATCGAACCTGAATAAAGGGGTATATATATATCAGGCGTATAGATAGGTATAAATATAGGTAGTGTTAGTTAGAAGATATAAGCAAATAAATGGCTGTTGCTTACCAGTATAAGGGCCCAAATAAGAATGAAAGAAAAGGAGATGGTGCCAAAAAAAGCTTGTGCTTTCATGCAGCTGAAGATTTTATGTGCATCATATCTATATAAGCACACAGACATCTATAGGTTACTACACAGAACATTTTGGTACACATATATACAGTGGGGCAAAAAAGTATTTAGTCAGCCACCAATTGTGCAAGTTCTCCCACTTAAAAAGATGAGAGAGGCCGGTAATTTTCATCATAGTTACACTTCAACCACGAGAGACAGAATGAGAAAGCCTGAAGAAGCGGTCACATTGCAAAACATGTTGAGAAGCACAGGCCTACATACTGTGAGAGCATGAACCAACTATACCCCCCTTGGGAACATTTTGTACACATTTATACAATTTAAATGCTCATATGTAGTGTTGAGCGAACCCGGACTGTAACGTTCGGGTCCGTAGCAAACTTTTGGGTGTCCCGGACAGCCAATCAACAAGCGTTTCACTGGTTTGCCCTTAGAAGCCATCACAGCCATGCCTACTAATGGCATGGCTGTGATTGGCCAGTGCATCATGTGACCCAGCCTCTATATAAGCTGGAGTCACATGCTCTTGGGTTAGCTGTAGGGAAAGGTAGCTGACGGCGTCAGGGAGAGATTAGAGACATTTTAACAACACCTGATCCTGCAACCTGAGATAGATTACTTTACTACTGCTGTGCTGTTGCTCTGAGGACAGATAGCAGAAATTAGAGATTTCACATACCGCTGCTTTGAGTTGCAGATCAAACTCTGCATAAAACAACGATCGCAACGATCGTGCTCAACGAACAGATTGTTGGAGGAATTTGAGATTTCAAATACCGCTGCTTTAAGTTGCAGATCAAACTCTGCATAAAACAACGATCGCTACGATCGTGCTCAACGATCAGATTGTTGGAGGAATTTGAGATTTCAAATACTGCTGCTTAGAGTTGGAGATTGCAGATTAAACTCTGTCTAACGCAACGATCGTTACGTTCGTACACAACGATCAGATTGTGGGATCGTATACAACGATCAGATTGTGGGAGTAATCTGAGATTTCACATACTGCTGCTTTGAGCGATCTGACTGCACTAGGTAGAGGCTTCTGCTTAGAGGGACAGATTCTTGTTCCAAAACCATTGCCTACTCCTATAGGGCCAGCTGTTGCTGTAAGTGACACATTATTGTTGAAAAATCATCTTCATCTCCTAGTTCTAAAGGGAGAGTTTCCAGGTGTTGCTTAGAGGGACAGATTCCTTTTCAAAAACCATTGCCTACTCCTATAGGGCCAGCTGTTGCT
>BLSH010262742.1:4825817-4837153 GCA_018402905.1 Glandirana rugosa
TTCGTAATCCCGACTTATTATACACTTAAGGGACAACGACCCTACTTAGTTGGAGGTATACAGGTTCATAACCTCCTCACTTTAGTTTCCTGAATTACCTCATCCTCCCTAAATAGGAGACAATTTTTGGGGAAGTTCCACTACACGTAGGAGTCCCCGGCCGTTATAGGTGTTTCTGTTGAGGACCTTCTTCTCCCTGGTCTAGAACGTTCTGTCACCACTATACCTAAGGCACATAAATGCATCCTGACATCAGGACAAACTGCATTGCAACATACCCTGCACTTTAAAATCTGTCAAAGTGGACTCTTTAGAGTGTAAAATCACTATCCATATCACCACTGTCTTGCAAGATCTGGTCCCTCTTCTTCCAGGAGTTGTCTTTGTGGATATTGCCGGCCCCTGAGGATGCACATCACCTTGAAGGGGTTTTTAACAGAGGATAAATCCCTCCTACTCCATTAAGTCCTTTGATTTCACTCCTCCAATACTTGGACATATGGAGGTTGATTCATCCCAGCAACAGGGAATTCACATATTATTCAGCCCTAATGCTTCCTGCATTGACTATTTTTTCTCTTCCCCAGTGTTACTTCCCCGGTACGAGAAACGAGCATTGAAGACGTAGTTATTTCTAATCATAGTCCGGTTACTGCTACTATAGAACTCTTCCCAGTACAAGCCAACAATAATGCCTGATGATTTCCCTCATATTTGGCTCAAAATGAGTATTTTCGCCACATTGTTTATTTTACCTGGAACTAATATGTTTTTTGAATAGCGACCCGACTAACATCCCCAAATTTGAGGAAGCAGGTAAGGCCTATCTCCAGGATAAAATTATTTCCTAAGCCTCCCAATATAAGTATTCTCTCAAACAATTTCAGCATGCTAGCAATGTTTTTCGCACAGCCCAAGCGAATCTGCTTTCTGACCATTTTTTGTCTTATCAGGCTTAGCACTTAACCAAAAGGCAATTTGACCTCTGGGCTGAACAACAGGAATGGTCTTATGCAACGTTGCATTTCCACAGATATGGGAACAAATCTGGTAAATTATTGGCCAAACTCTGTAGGGGACCTCACCAGCCTACACCCAGTACAACCTTATGGCACTCAACAGGCTCTCTCACTACCTCACCCTCACAAATTACTTTGATTCTGACAGATTACTATAGCAACCCTTAAGCCACATACACACGATCCGATTTGCGGATGACAGAACGTCCATTTTTTGTTGGATGCTTGTCTCATGTCGAAAGTGAATAGCGTACTAACAATGCGAAAATTTTCGTACGACCAAACGCAACGTCAGAAGTGACGTAATGCTTTGAATATTTTTGCACCTTTTTTTCGTTTTTGAGCATGCGTAGTCTGTCGTACGATTTTTTTCATAGGAAAACCGTACTAACGGAACGAATATCGGATGTTGTGTTGTCATACGAAAACATTTTTCTAGCCTGCACATCCAGCTTTTGTCTGACGAAAAATCAAAATCCGCTGTCGAAAGGAGCAGAATAACGGTAAGAATTTCAGACAACAGGCTGTTGAACGAAAATTCCCGTCCGAAAATCGGATCGTGTGTACGAGGCTTAATTCAGTGGATCCCATTGACCTGGATAAAGTTACCTCCCTACTTGCCATCCCTTCAGACCATGCCACAGCCATGACTCCTGTGTGAATGCGCGGGTGTGGCATCATCACGGCTTGGCCAATCCGACAGCCAGAGCACGTGAACCCAGAAGGAAGACCAGGTGAAGATGGAAGCCCTGTCAGTGGTAACAGCATGCCGCTGGAGGGCTTCAGTCTAAGGTAAGCATTTCATAATGTGCTATTATGCAATGAATACTTGCACATTATGTCTTTGTCTTGCAGGTTTTAAATTTTTTTTAAGGATGTGGTTTACTACAGATTTAAGATCGTGAGGGAACTGTCCTTATTGCATAGGCTGAAATACCCACTTCTACTCTCTAGGATTCTCCAAGAGATGGAAGCATGGATGACCCTCCCACTCTTCCAGAGAAGCAATCTGTTTAAAACCGTATTGTTTGCCAGGTTGCTATATTGGATGCAGACAATTCCTTACATGCGGATATTTCTCTTTTAAATAAGGCACTCCCTAAATTCTTATGACAAGGCAAAAGACCCTGCTTAGCTCTTAAAAGTTTCTGCAGCAGATTTGGCAAATATAGAATCACAGCATATATAAAATAATATGCAAAGTGGTTGGAGGGAAGCTTCAGAAGGGCAAAGATGTTTTTATTACAAATGATGTGAGCAGACTGCAGTTCCTCTTTAAAGTGGATGTAAACCCGATTCATGAAATTTGAGCTGGGCATATAGATCTTCAGTATTTTATCTCTCCTCAAAGCCCTGTGCCCCGTAGCGGTCTACTGCTGCATTCCTTTGTTATCTGCCTGATACGTTTTCCATCGCATATGATAAAAGCAGCCAGAATTTTGTGTTGAGGAGATTGCTATAAATAGATTAGCACAGCTCTGAACAATACAACGAAAGGAGCTGAAAGGTTCTACCTCTGAGGAGAGGGGGTGTGTGTGCCTTTCCTCCAATCAGCTATCTTGGCTGTGTGCTCAGGCTTCACTGCAGTCTTAACCAGGTAAAGAAAATCTGCTAACAATAAGAGCACTTTTTAAACAGTATATACAGTTGAAGAGAGCAGATATACAGTACATGTAAAACTTATATAAGGAGATTTGTTTCATCCCTGTGTATCATCTGGGGCTGTTCACTTCACATCCACTTTAAAGTGTTTGTTAAGCCACCTTATAAAAAGTTCCCATTTGCTCTGTATTATAACAAGAAGTTGCCCTGTGTCTATGTTATAACATATATATACTTCTCTGTATAGATATCACAGCTTCTTAAAAGGATCAGTTGTCATTTTTGTGCTTCTCTCTCAGCTCAGATGTCCTGACGGTGTGGCTGAGCACTGCTGCTGACATCAGCTGGAGAGACAGAGCTGTGCTGGGTTATCTATATAGATAAGAATATTTATGATATAACACGGACAAGGGGTGAACTTCTTCTTCTAATACAGAGGGATATGAGCTTTTAGAGTTAATTATGAGAGCAGAGAGGAGAAGCTACAAGAGGAAGAGGGAGGGGGGAGTTGAAGACAGGCACACAGGAGATGGGAGAGCTGGGAGTGATATAGCATGCATAGACCACAGGCTTCTCACGATAAGCAATATACAAGGGGAGTCAGTACACAGGGAGGAAGTCATGACCTGGCATTATCAAACAGATATTTTAGGGGATACAGAGGGATAGATTAAAAACCAAAAGCACCATGCTGCTAATTGCAGATTAAAGGGACAGGAGCAGCATTTTTGGGGGGTTTACAAACGCTTTAACCACTTGCCACTTGTAACAACCATTTACTGCTGCAATGTGGCAGCGTAGCACGAATCGCCGTTTATAAACGGCGATTCGCACAGGCAGCGGGCGGACCCATCACACACTCCCCAAGTGTGGCCGCGGGTCGGGCAGACTCAATATCAGCCGACGACCCATGATCACGTAATACAGAGGAAGTAAACATGGCCATTCCCCGTTCTGTCAATATCCCCGTTTTGTTTGGGTACAGCACCGCACGACCAAGCAATTGTCAGTTACAGCGACGCAGTGCCAAGTCGCAAAAAGTGTTTTGGTCAGGAAGGTGGTTAAAGCCTGGAGCTCGCCAGCAGCAGTCAAAAAGGAACTGAAAACTTGTAAGTATATTGAAAGATTAGATGTTGTAGCACAGAACTTCAGGCCTAGGAACCATTTTTTTTTTTCAAACGATGAAAGTCATTCCAGGAACAATCCTCCACTCTTAAATTCATCTTCATGAAACCCTTATTATATACTAAAGCAAATCTCACCAACTCCTTGGGAAGGCTTAAAAGAACTGAAACAACCTCACTGGACTTGCCTATCACTATTTCTTAAAGCGGTTGTCTACCCTTTTAGAGGGGTTTTTACCTAAAGGTAAGCCTATAATAAGGCTTGCCTATAGGTTAAATGAATATCTCCTAAACTTGTAAGGTTTAGGAGATATTCCCCCTCCAAGCAGCTGTGACGTTGCGGCACATGCGCCGTGTATGTCCCGGCGCATGCGCCGTGATGTCCCGGCAAAGGCCCGGTGCATAGCGCCAAACCTTGCCAGAAAGACAGCTTGGTTAAATCTTCGTTTCAAGGTATTTCATAATGAGCTAGTATGCGGTGCATACTAACTCATTATGCTATTGTCTTGCAGGTTTTTATTTTTTTTTTACTGGGTAGACAACTGCTTTAAAAAGGAAAAGTATAGCCAAAGCTAGTTTGGCTGTACTTCTATGGATCACAAGAGTGCAATTCGTTATGCACTCCTGTGACCTGTTTTCAGCAGAGAGCAGGCTGAAGTCGGTCCAGGCACCGCTTTATTGTGACAATGAAGTCTGGATCCGCCAGGGGCCTGGACCGACACCCGGCTCAGCCTCTCAGTGAGCCGCTGAGAGACTGAGCCAGCTGCCCCCTCCACAGCCCAGCACTCCAATGAGCGAGGAGGGAGCAAAGCAGAGAGCTGTTATTGACAGTCTGCAGCTCTCTGCTCGGGGAGCTGTCAGAACCAAGCAATCAGCGGTGTTCGATCGCTCAGTTCTCAGGGCAGAGACGTCGGGGACAGATTCAGCATAGGACAAATACTACATCCATCTTAATGCATTCTATAGTAGCGCTGCCCTCTTGAGGGTTGCTTAAAGAATCAATTCCCCGGGGGCGTGTCCAAGATGGCCACTGGAGCAGTCGCATAGACAGTGGGCTCCAGTCCTATCTCCTGCTAATAACCCTTATCCCTGTAGAGAGACAGCTGGAAAGTACACACAGCGAGTGCGGAATTCCGAGAGAAGGGAATGAAAAAGGGATGAGACTCCTCCGTAAGTCCCAGCAAAAGACTCAGAAGGCCACCACTGCCAAAAAGTCCCCAGCTACTGCCACAGCCAATATGGCGTCGCAGACAGAGGAAGTGGACCCGATACTGGATGCACAGGCTATGTTTGATGCCCTCATACAGGCGACCACTACCTGTCAGACTACCCTAACGGTAAAAATCGAATTCATACAGATGGACATAGGATTGATCCGCAGGGACATGGATGGCTTCCGTGCTAGGCTCGGTGAGTCAGAACACCACGTGGGGGAGGCAGAGGACACCCTGTAAGACCATACAAACTCCTTGAGAGTGCTGCAAATCAAAATGAAAAACATGGAGACCTGTGTTGAGGACGCGGAAAACCGGAATAGGAGGAATAATCTCTGTATTGTGGGCCTCCTAGAAGGGTCGGAAGGCCCAGATACAAAGGCCTATACAGAACAACTACTGCGCACCCTTCTGCCACGTGAGCAGTTCTCAGACTTTTTTGTAGTGGAGAGGGCACATAGAATGCCTGCTACACAGGGACTCGTGGGAGCTCCTCCACGTACGTTTATATTTAAACTGCTAAATTACAGAGGCCCGTGCTGCTATTAAGATCTTGCATTGACTTTATTTAACCTTGGGCCAGAGAATAGGATTATGTGCTCTCCCCTGTTAGGGTCAAATTTGAAATGATCACTAATGGATGCTCACATATATGCCTAGTTGCAGTACAGCCTTACAGCCTGGAACTGATTGTTTTGATAAACTGCAGCTTTCCTATCTTTCCCTGAAGTTTTTAAGTTGTCTATTACTGCCCTAATAAGCTGGGACACCGTGAGACATTGTAGAACCTCACCTCCTGACATGCACCCTGGACTAGAGGCAGACGGAAGCTTTCTCAATTTAAGTTACACTGGTTGGAGACAGGTTTAAGATATGTGCCCCCGGAATTTTTAACCGGGAGATTCGTTATATTGCAGGGATCGTTCATCCTTATTTGGTTGCAGCAGGACTCATTGTGTATGGTAGTGGACTGGATGCTTGAGTGAGCCACTGCACACAACCCTATATGGCACCAGCCATTACCAGTTTGGGGAAAGAAGCACACCAAAGTTTGGGGGGTAGTGTGGGGAGGGGGGTGTTGGGAATTGTACAAAGGTTTCAGCTTTCTATGCAATGGAGGAGCTCCTTTGATTACCTCAACTGGGGTTTTTTTATTTTTCTTACAATGTTGATTATAAGTTCAGGGGTAGGTAGCACCAATGTCTTCCCACTAGGGGGAGATATAGCAATAATAATGTACTCTGCAGTGTGGGATAGACGTCAGCACGCTGACACAATTCACTATTATGGCACTACAATAAAGATTAAACGATGGCTGGCACATTCTCTCCTGGCACTCCAATGATGACACCTATTACATTCCTGTGTTGAAATGTGAGGGGACTGAACTCTAGAATTAAACGGTCGCTGGTCTTTACTATATAAAGAAATATGCTCCTCTTACATGTATATTGCAAGAGACCCATGTAAAGGGTAGTAGAGTTATGCCTCTAAAGAGACCATGGGTTGGATCCTACTATCACTCTACCCTCTCAACCTATTCAAGAGGGGTAAGCATGCTGGTCCACAGGTCCTTACCCTTAATCCCTTCTAGATTTACACTTAGATCCAGATGGGCGATATGTGATTCTCCATGTTCTGTGTGATAGACTGTAGCTGCTCATTGTGGGTATCTATATCCCACCACCAGCAACCCTCCTAATATTAGATAAGCTTCTACCTTGACTGGCCAGATACCCTGCTGCTGGGGTTATATTAGCAGGTGACTTCAGCATGATGCCCAACCCTTCCCTAGACAAGTTCAACTCCCCAGTGGACTCTCCCATAGATTCCTCTCTCTCACGTTGGACTGAGTTATATGGTCTGGCTAATGTGTGGAGATGGAGATATCCTAGGGAAAAACAGTACACTTGCCACTCGACCACTTATGCCTCTTATTCAAGAATAGACCTGATCTACACAAGTGACTCTCTGCTCTCCCAGCTACAGGAGGTGCAGATACTCCCTCGGGGAGTCTCCGACCATGCCCCAATTCTGCTGAAGCTCAAGTCAGACAGGGGGTTGTGGAGACTGTCTGGATTTTGGGTATCTGACAAGAGGGTTGCCCCTATGATGGGGGGTTGTAAATTTATTGAAGAACAAATGATGGAGTAGCTTCCCCATAGTTTAGATGGGATGTCTTCAAGGCATATTCAAGAGGGCAATACCAATGGGTAATTGGTAAGGCTCGTAGGGAGACTGCTCTGACTCTGGCAGGGCTCAGGACCTAGAATCGGCTTATGTTACTACTAAGGATACGGGGACATATAATAATATGATGACCCTACATAAAGAAATCTCCCTGATGAGTATAACCTCCTGCAGGAAAATTCTCCTCTCCCAGTCTGAGGATCTTCGAACCGGGTGAAAGGACAGGGAAATTGTTAGCCTGGCTAGCAAGGGAACGCTCTGCCACATCGCACATCCCTAATATATTAGACAACCATGGAGTATTGCAATCGGATCCCCTTTTAACCCCTTCCTTACCGGGCACTTAAACCCCCCTCCTGCCCAGACCAATTTTTGGCTTTCAGCGCTGTCGCATTTTGAATGACAATTGCGCGGTCGTGCGACGTTGTACCCAAATAAAATTTGCGTCCTTTTTTTCCCACAAATAGAGCTTTCTTTTGGTGGTATTTGATCCCCTCTGCGTCATTTCTGATCGCCACTATAAACAAAAAATGAGCGACAATTTTGCAAAAAATAACAATATTTTTTACTTTTTGCTAAAGTACAAATCCATTAAAAAAAATATTCATCAGTTTTGTCCGATGTATATTCTTCTACATATTTTTGGTAAAAAAAAAAAGCGCAAATCGGCGTATATTGATTGGTTTGCGCAAAAGTTATCGCGTCTACAAACTGGGAATTGATTTATGGCGTTTTTATTATTTTTTTTTTTTTTACTAGTAATGGCGGCGATCTGCGATTTTTAGCAGGACTGCGATATTGCTGCAGAAATGTCGGACATTTTTTACACATTTTTGGGACCAATGACATTTATACAGCGATCAGAAATTTAAATATCCACTGATTACTGTGTAAATGTCATTGGCAGTGAAGGGGTTAACCAGCAGGGGGCAGTGAATGGGTTAGAAAATGTTCCCTGGGTGTGTGCTAACTGTGGGGGGGGTGGGGCTGGTCGGGACATAACAGATCTAACTGATCCCAGTGACAGGGATCAGTAGATCTGCTATGTCCCCTGTCACAGAACGGAGTACCGCCGTGTTTACAACGGCGGTTCCCCGTTCTGAGGCTCCTAAAAGAGATCGGCGGGTCTCGGGCGGACATCGAGTCCGCCCGACCCACGGGCACGCTCACGCCACCGCTGCCACCAGGGGGCGCGCCAGGAGCGTGCACAGTGGACTACGTCCGGGCATTTCAGATCCGTGCTGGAGCCGTACTTCGGCAATAGCGCGGATCTGAAGTGGTTAATAAATAGACAGTTTGCTAAATTTTACGAAGAATTGTATACCTTCAGAGTAGACTTCTCACCAGAGCAATTACAAAATTTTCTGCACAAAGTGGACTTCCCACGGTTGTCTACCTTGGCCTGAACAAAACTTAATGCCCCCATAATTCTTAGAGGTGCAAACTGCAATAGCTTCCCTACAGTCATCAAAGACCCCGGGCTCTGATGGACTACCGGCGGAATTCTACAAAAATAATGTTGAGATTATGGCCCCACACTTACATGACCTCCTGCTCAAGATGTTAGAGGAGGGAAACCTCCCACCTTCTATGTCAGAGGCAGTGATTGTAGTAGTACCCAAGCCTGGTAAGAACCCTGAATATTGTGCTTCCTATAGACCGATATTGCTTCTCAATGCTGATGCCAAAATTCTTACTAAAGTCTTAGCGAATCGGCTCAATTTGGTTATTCTCTCACTGGTACACGGGGACCAAACAGGCTTTATGCCTGGCAAGGGCACGGACATAAACCTGCACAGGATATGCACAAATATCACTAGGGCAATGGATACTGGAGCTGGGGGGGGGGTTGTGGCCTCGCTGGCAGCTGAGAAGGCCTTCGACTCGGTCAAGTGGGCCTTCCTCTGGCAGGTGTCGGGGAGGTTTGGCTTTGGCCCTAAATTTATCTCCTGGGTTCAGCAAATTGTACCATGCACCGTTGGCCAGGGGTCACAACTAATGTGATGCTCTCTTCTACGTTTCTATTACACAGGGGGATGAGGCAGGGCTGCCCCCTTTCCCCTGGCTTATTCGCGCTGGCCATAGAGCCCCAAGCTATACTCATTAGAGATTCACAAAAAAGCACTGGTATAGCAGTAGGCCCCTTGAGGGAGAAAATTTCCCTCTATGCTGACAACGCGCTCTTGTACCTGTCGGATGTGACTTGTTCCCTAGAAAATTCCCTGGAGATTATTATTATATTTTCAGGCATAAACATTAATAGGACCAAATCTATGTTATTCCCGTTGTCCCAAAATGCAATTCCTGGATCCACTCATACTCCACTAATTGTGGTGGATACATTTAAATACCTAGAGATAGAGATCTATAGAGACCCTAAAAGTAACCTGACAGATAATGTATACCCGGTCCTCCAACAGCTCATCACCAAATGTCAAAACTGGAGATCCCTCCCCTCTCCCCAGTAGGGAGAATCAATTTGCTTAAAATTACCTTTTTGCCAAAATTTCTATATGTATTTTGGAATACCCGTCACTATACCCAATTCCTTTTTTAAGAGACTGGAACAGACGAGAAGTTCCTTTGTCTGGGCAGGGTCCACTCCTAGAGAGGCTAGGAAGACTCTCCACCTTCTTAAACTCGGAGGTCTATTGCTCCCCTGCTTCCGCATATATTATTGGGCAGTGGGTATGGTCACTGTCTGGTGGTGGTTTACCCAAACACAATCAAACCCAGCAGTGAATCTAGAGGCAGCCATCCTGGGGTAATACTCTGCTCTAAGCAACTTGGTATTTAGAGGTCCAAAAGCCCACCGAGATATGACCACTCCGATGCGAACGACGGTGAAGGTATGGGAACAAATGTCGGTAGATATACAACCACCTAATACAACATTGCCATATACCCCACTGTGGGGTAATCCCAAGCTTAATCACCTTCACTCATTCCCGAATCCTAACTTATGGGTGAGGTATGGGATTAAGATATTAGAACACATTATGCCGGATAGCTCCCTGCGGACATATGACCAAATGAGACATGACTTCCAACTCCCAACCTCAATCTTTTTTTAGATATTTACAGCTGCGTCATGCAATGCAATCGCAATTTCCAGATAAAATTTATTTACAATCTCATGTGGTGGAGAGTTTTCTTATTTCTAGAAACGTAGACAAGAGTCTGTCCTCATTATACCTTAGAATTAAACTCTTGAAAAAGTGGCAGACTGACATACCGGCCCTCACTGGGGATGACTGGGCGGAAGTAACTGGGAGAAAGGAATGCCGCAATACATACCCCTAATGATCTCTGCTAGAGATAGATACATTCAATTAAAATTTCTTCACAGGGCCTACTACACTCCCCAGAGACTTTCAAGAATATATCCGTCTCAGTCGGACAGGTGCCCCAAATGTAATAATGAGCTAGGTACGTTCTTGCATGTGGTAGGGTCCTGCCCAGGGATCCAGCAGTTTTGGAGGGAGGTGGTTGGAGTGATGTTTGGTGGGAGGGATGCAACTAGATATGGATTCTGTAGTCCTCCTTTTGGGTATCTATGATAAAGTCATGACACATACCCATAGGAAATTGTTCGTATTATATGCAACTTTCTATCCTAGGAAGTCTATTTTGCTTAAATGGAAGGACTCAGACCCCCCTACACCCGCACAATGGCAGTCTCTGGTGGACTCCCCTCTACAAACTTACCTATAGGAGCCACAAGTGTCCCAAATAAATTTGAAAAAATCTGGGGGAACTGGGCTATAAAGTAGATTATAGACAGACATTATACACCTACTGTTTACTTTGGAAATAATACCTATTTACATACCTTTGAGATGTGTTTTTTATTTCTGTGTATTTTCTGTGTACTACATGTGAACTGTTCACACAGGAAATGTAATGCCATACAAGTGATTGAAACTGTATTATATGATTATCGGCTGTTTATCGATACACTGTGACAATTGAATTCTGGACCAATTGTTCATTTTTTTTTCAAAGGTAAACTTTACTAAGTCTTACAGACGTAAGAAGACAGCATTAATACAGCAAGTTGCTAGGTCATAGGCATAAGAAGTACATTAGGCATGTGTATTCGGATACAGATTCATCAGTCATCCCATTAATGCAAGCGCAATGTATATATAACCTTAAATACATTTTTTCTCCAAAAAATACATTTA
>BLSH010262742.1:4840978-4855593 GCA_018402905.1 Glandirana rugosa
CCTCTCCTCGCCGTTTAACTGTTGGTTAAAAAAAGGGGGTCGTAAAAACACACGTCCCCGCGACGATAATCACGTTTACTCATTACCCGCGGCACGACGAGAAACGGACCGACACGTCCAACCGGTATCGTCTTCCTTTCCCCTAAAGACCTGAACTCTTCGAGGTACAGAGGGGGCAGGTCCGTCCGTCTACCACGCAGGGTCTCACAGGCAGTTGTACTCTGATGTCTTCTTCGGCTCCATGGTGTCTGTCTGGCAGCAGCGACACCTATGCCGAGGAGTGAGGTCTCCTCCGAGTCCAACCCCTCCCACTTCCGTCCTCAGCCCTCGAGTCTCCGCCCCCCGCTATCCCGGGACCTGAATGGGTGGGCGGCCGTGATCTCCAGGTACAGCCCAGCTGCCTTGTGCCTCATACATGCAGCCCGGAGGTGCCGCTCACTGGGACGCACCATCTGCCTGCCTGGACGGGGGAGACATGGAGCTTCTCAAGTCCAGAAATCCCCTTTCCTTCTGCTATGGCCAACCTGCACAGCCAGGCAAAGAGCAGCACGGCGCCCATTACTCATTTGCACTAATAGCAGCGCCCCTGCACACAAAAATGCTGGGGGAAAAAAATTGGTTGTCAATTTGCCGCTCCTCTCCAGCGGCCGCCTGGGACCATGGGACCCACCCGGTCCCATGGTAGGGCCGCCCTGGCTCCAGGTACTGTTAAAGTCAGCCATCCAGCCAATGAGAGAAAGGGGGCAGGGCCAAAGCACCGTTTCTGAATGGACACAGAGCTGTGGCTTGGCTCTGTGATCCTATAACAAGCAGCTATCTGTGGGGACATTCAACAGGAGGGAGGGAGGGAGGAGCCAGGAGCACTGAAGTAGGACCAGAGAAGACGAGGAGCTGGACTGTTCTGTGCAAAGCCCCTACAGAGAGCAGGTAAGTATAACAGGTTTGTTATTTATAACAACAAATAAAAGACTTTAGTATCACTTTAAGGTTTTATTCTCCCTTCAATGATTCTTTGTAATATACTATCTGTACTATCTACTGATATAGATTATCTAGTACAATTTTGTTATTGTCCTCCAATGATGGATTTTTGTCGGTATCGTTAAGGCACAATTCTGAGTTTGCTGCATGGGATTGTTGTTGTCAGCAACTGGTGTGACCAGAAATGTGTGAACTGTACAGAGTATACCAGACACAATGTAAAGTGAATAAGATGATTTATTAAGGAGATAACTAAATGGTGATCTAAACGCACATCTAATATAACAAACAGTGTCAACAACCAAAGCAACAGAAATAGTGACACTTTAAAACAGGTATAGGGAAATGTCCAAACCATAAACTTAAGCCAGGCCAGGGTCATGCACGGGAGATCAGAGGGAGCAGGGAGCAGGACAAGACAGGAACGGATGCCGGGGGACGCTGGGGAGAGATCAGGCTGAAGACAGGGGTCCAGGAATCCGGATACAGGTTACAGAGGCACAAGGAGACCAACACCAAGGCCCTGAGCATATGGTAGACAGGGTTTATATATCCTTCCTGTAACGAGCATCAGGTGGTGACTCCTGAGCCTCTGATTACTGGGAGAAACCCGCTGGTGGACCCTGGAACTGCGGCCCATGGAACCAGGAGCCACAGTGCCATCAGCAGGTGAGCCTTTTACTGACACCAGCTGGTGGATACTGGAACTGCAGCCCATGGATCCCTGACCTACAGCACGTCCAGCTGGATAGACTTTTCCTGGCAGTTGTATTGTACTTTTATGATCTTAGTAAAAAAAAATGTATTACTTTTCAATAGGAAAGGTAAAATATACATTTTTTTTTTTTGGTATGCACTTTGAATGAGGAAAAACAAAAATCATTTAGTAGGGCGCTCTCAAATTTGACTGCAAAAGGGTAAATAGTCTTTACGCTCACAGGAAGAAACCCAGAACATTGCATTTTTTGCAAGATCAGCATCTATTTTCTATACTGGCTGAAATTGTTCTTCGCCTGGATAAAAAAAACTAATGCGGCCATATTTAGGGATCTACTTAAATCTTAACACAATAGATCTGCAACACCTTAAGCACATCTGTAGGGCTATTTAAAGCCATTAAAGTGAAACTCTTGGCTAGAGGTGGAAGAAAAGCATCCCTTTATTGTTATGATTTTGTTAAACATCTTGATCCCTTTTGAAATTAAAAGAAGAAAAAGGTACACCATGCTTTCTCATTGGCAGGTGAGGAGCCTGTGTACTAAACAGAGAAGCTGTACAGAGTCTTTGAAACTACCTTAGCAAAATTAAGAGCTTGTTCAATTTACCTGTACACCAATTTATGGGTAGGGCACAAAGTAACACTCCATTTATGATACCACACAGCAGCACTGCAGTGGCATGCTGTGCCATCCAGAATGCTCTAGAGAAACGCATGTCTGCATTTTCCCACCTTGCACATCGCTCTCTAGGTTTTCTATGAACAGGGCACAGAGAAGACAATTGTTTTCTTTGGGCCCCAACACTTACTGCACACAGTGTGAAGGAGCCTTAAAGGATGGAAGCTGTCATTACAAACCTTTCAATATGAAAAGGCTCTTAGCATGTTTGAGTTACTCACCAGCAACGAGTAAGCCAACCAAAAACTGACTGAATTTCAACCATGCATACAGGATTCAAGCCAGAAAATACCAAGGAAGTAGAACTCTACTTTTTCTCCAGAAGTCTGCACAGAACTGGGAATCACGGAAGCATGGAGGTTTTAGAGGTGTTCCGCACACAAGCTGTGCCTAGTCTACAAGGAGCAGCCATTGCATTTGAGAGTCTTGGGGGGGGGGGGTGTAATTGATATACAGAACATTTGTAGTTATGGCGGAAGTTTTCCTAGTTTACAACGGAGCCATTGGCTGTGAAAGTTTCCTAAAATGCTGCCGCCATTCACTTTCAGCAAAAGAAGAAAAAAAAAAAGACACAGAATCCTACCTCAGTTCTCCAGTTTACAGAAAATTTACAGATTATCACCAGCACAGAAGACGGCTTCTTGCATATGTTGGGTAACAGAAAATAGTACTTTTTTTACTTGACCTAGTCTTTCTTTTAATCCATTGAGGGACACAGGAAGTCTTTATTCTTCTGTGTAGACTGCCACATACAGGAGGATTGGCCAGCCAATGATAATCCTTACTACCTCCATAGCGCAGTTTTTGTAGCACAGCATTATTGAGAGCATGATCAGACACACAAGGGTGGGATCTGTAGCCCTTTATGAAATCCAAGAAAACAGGTACCCAGTAGCTCATTTTCTAGTAAGTCCTCCAGGACAGCACCTGAGAGGTAGGGCTCTTCCCACCTATAAACAGGAAACACTGTTGTCCACCATTATAAAAAGTTCACTTATACCTGCATGGCTCAGTGATATCAAAGTATTGACAGAACAGGTAACCTAAATTGTGATTTAAACTGACACATTAAGACCCCTTTCACACCAAGGCGGTTTTCCGCTAAAAATAGAACTCTTTAACCACTTCAGCCCCGGAGGGATTTCCCACTTTAGGACCAGAGCACTTTTTGCGATTCGGCACTGCGTCGATTTAACTGACAATTGTGCGGTCGTGCGACGCTGTACCCAAACGAAATTTGCGTCGTCCCCCCCCCCCCCCACAAATAGAGCTTTCTTTTGAGGTATTTGATCACCTCTGCGTCATTTCTGATCGCCGCTATAAACAAAAAAAGAGCGACAATTTTGCAAAAAAACCCACATTTCTTGCTAAAATACAAATCCCAAAAAAAATATATAAAAAACTTTTTTTTTTCATCGGTTTCGGCCGATTTATATTCTTCCTCATATTTTTGGTAAAAAAAAAAACCACAATCTGCTTTGATTGGTTTGCGCAAAAGTTGCCGCATTTACGGATGATGAGAATTCATTTCTGGGGTTTTTTTTTTTTTTTACTAGTAATGTCGGTGATCTGCGATTTTTAGTGGTACTGCGATATTGGGGCCGACATGTCGGACCATGCTGACACTTTTTTGGGACCATTGGCATTTATACAGCGATCAGTGCTATAAAAATGCACTGATTACTGTGTAAATGTCATTGGCAGTAAAGGGGTTAACCTGGAGGGGGCGCTCTAAGGGTTAACTGTGTTTCCTGGGCGTGTTCTAACTGTGTGTGGGCTGCCCTGGCTGGGAGAAGGGGATGATCACGGCTGCCATATAGAGGAAGCCTGTGATCACTGCCCTTCCCCCTCTATGAGAACGGAGATCTGTGTTTACTTACACGGACCTCCGTTCTCTCACTGCGGGGGGGAGGGGGAGATCGAGTCCGCCCTACCGGCTCCCTGGCCCCTCCGAACACAGTGAGCGCGCGAGCACGCCTCCGGCGGCGCACGCTCACAATACTAGTTATCGCGGTTGCCGTCAGGTGATGGCGTTCTGTGATAACGAGCCACCTTGCTGCTGTCACGCAGCGGCGGGTGGTTGGCAAACAGTTAAAGCGTCTGAAACACCCCCCCCAATCCACCCCAGTGTGAAAGCTTGAGTGCTTTCACACTGGGGCGGTGCGCTTGCAGGACAGTAAAAAAAAAAAAAAAGTCCTGCAAGCCGCATCTTTGGGGCGGTGGAGGAGCAGTGTATACAACACTCCTCCGCTGGCCCTGCCTATTGAAAACAATGGGGCAGCAATTCCGAAGCTCCTGAACACCGCTTCGGAAGCGCCGCTAACCGGCACTTTTAACTCCTTTTTAACCCCTTGTGGGGAGATTAAAAGAGCACCGCTGCTGCCTGAATAGCGGCTCCAGAGTGCCGCAAATTAGTGATGTTTTACCGCTAAAGCGGCACTGGTGTGAAAGGGGTCTTAGGGCGGGAACAAGTGCTGCCCTAGAAGACTTACCAGGTACCTAACTCAGATTTCTCAAGTAGTCTTCCAGGGAAGCATCTGAGAGGATGTAGCAAAGAGTGCTTGCTAGGGTGGGGTTATTACCTGTAGCACTTTCCTTACAAAAGCTTGATCCTGACTGGACAGGCAAACAATAAGGTAATGCCTTACAAAGTATTTAACCACTTCACGCAAATAACCGTTTAGAAATGGTGGTTGGAAGAAGTCGAAGTATCGGGGTATATATAGCCTGTAGCTACAGGCTATACCCAGGTACATTTTTTTTAAAGCAGGCAATCAGCTACCTGGTGATAACGGCCAATCCGACTCTGGAGCCGCTCGCCCGTGATCCCAGGCAGCGGGAGGGGACATGTACCCCCCTCCCTCCAGCTGCTCTTCCCCAGCCTCCTGTCCCACTGGTAGACCGGAGCATCCGCCGACTGTGTGCAGTCCCAACAGAAGCCGCAATCGGCTTCAATCGGGTCTCATTCGTGAAATTCCAGAAGCAACATCACTACTGGTTCACTCTGCGGCCAATGGCACCGATTTTAAAAAAATTACAGTATTCAGAATCACCATTTTTGGCACTCTGAATACTTTCTGGGGTCTCTTAGATCCCAGATCCCTCCATAAAGAGTACCTGTCACCACATATTACTGTCACAAGGGATGTTTACATTCCTTGCGAGTGTGACAGCAATAAAAGTTATCAGAGATAGATAGATAGATAGATATATATATATATATATTTTTTTTTTAAAAGAACATTGCTAAAAAAAACCCCAAAAAAACTAAATTTAAAGCGCCACCATCCCCGCGAGCTCATGCAGCAAAGAAAATGCATACGTAGGTCGCGCCCGCATATGAAAACGGTGTTCAAATCACACATGTGAGGTATCACCGCGATCGTTAGAGCAAGACAATAATTTTAGCAGTAGACCTCCTCCGTAACTCTAAACATGGAAGCTGTAAAAAAAATTTTAACTTCGCCGATGGAGATTTTTTAAGTGCCAAAGTTTGTTGCCATTCCACAAGCGGGCACAATTTTGAAACATTACATGTTATGCCGAGTAAAATGATACCTACCATTATCTTTCACAATATAGACAAAAATTGGGCTAACTTTATGGATGTATTATTTTTTTTAACTCAAAAAAGTGAATTTTTAATATAAAAAAATGGTGCTTATAAGACTGCTGCGCAAAAACGGTGCGACAAAAAGTATTGCAACGACTGCCATTTTATTCTCTAGGGTGTTAGAAAAAAATATATAATGTTTAGGGGTTCTAAATTTTCTAGCAAAAAATACTGATTTTAACTTGTAAACAATAAGTGTCAAAAATGGCTCCAGGGCTGAAGTAGTGAAAGCTCAACCTTGTCGCTGCCCTGCAGATCTGCTTCGGTGTTACCTCTGCTCTTTCTGCAACCAAGGAAGCCAAGGCCTTAAGGCTCGATTCACACTAGTGCGTTTTTTGATGCATTTTGCAGAAATGCAGGGAATTTTTTTAACATGGATTCCTATGGAACATGTTCACATCAATGCTTTTTTGTGCCTCTGCATTTTTGAAAAGGGTCGGGGACTTTTTTCATGTAAAAAGCAGCATTTTGCATGTAATAGACTTCAATGGGCATGCAAGAAAAAAACAAGTGCTGCGTTTTTTACCGTGATTTTACCACAATTCGCGTTTTTTTACATTTTTTGGAAAATTTTGTTGCTGGGCAGATTTAAAAACGCATATACCGGTAAAAAAATGGAGAAAGCACAGCAAAAACGCTGAAAAGCAAAATGCATAGATGTGAATCAAGCCCAATAAAATAAGCTTTGATCGTGGTTGGGGGGGGGGCAAGATTTTGTGCCCAATATGTCAAGGTTGTGGCCAGCTTAATTCATCTTGCTATTGTGCTTTTTGAAGCCTGTTGCAGTTTATTAGCGCCCAAAAGAAAAACAAATAGGTTTGTTGATCTCTGCCACTCCTTGGTTCTGTCTAGGTAGGCTATGAGGATCTTCCTGACATCCAATTTAGAGTATGTTTCCTTTATCCTGATGTCCATTGAGGCCAGAAGGGTGAGAAATCATGTTTTTTGACCTATATGAAAAGCTGAATGGACTTTAGGTAAGAAAGTCAGGTCTGGAGAGAGAACTATCTTGTCTAGCTGAATTAAGCAAAATGGCTCCATCATAGGTAGTGTTGTGGAAATTCTAATGAGATCGATGTGGACATTTTTATTAGGATGTGTTTTCATTTAAATTGTCACTATAGCACCCTTTGCCAGTTTGCCGGTATTTGCTGCTTATAGCAAATATGGTTTTAACCGACAGAGGATAGACACCTAAGCAGTGAAAACCTTCCATTAATTGGTAACCGCACACTACTCGCCTGATCATCCTGGCCAGCAGGCGCTCTGAGCGGTTAACGCTGGAGTGAATGCTGGTCCGGATCTGTGGGGTGCGTTGCACATTCCGCGGTACAGGTAGATACCCGTCAACCGGAAGGGCCTCTGTAGTATGTGCAGATTAATCCATTTGTGCTTGTGGTGTGGAATCAGTATCGCTTTTTACGTAAGGAGAATGGTTTGTAAGCTCTGTCAGGTTTGATCCATGTGACAGAAACCCGCAGCTATATTTCTTTGTGCATAATTTAACCTCTAATGGGACAGTAGTATAATCACTATTAAATATGGTCCAAAGAATCATATTTTAATAGGATTCACACTAATGGGTAATGTCGGCAAAAGCATTCACATGAATTAGAGAAACAGCCATCACGAGTTAACACACTGGTCTTTAGTGCGGAATACATGTGTGGAATTCATTGTATAGGGTTTGACACGGTTTTCGGCTCCACATGTTTCTTTAACTGGGGTGCGCATATTTTCACGCACCTTTTAGGCGGGAACTCAGTCACGCTGCCTTTGCTCGTTCACGAACATACACGCCCCTTTCTGTTGCATCTTTTGAATGTGTATCATTGGTTGTTATTTTGTGTTATGCTTACGTCATGTGACTGCCTTGGAGGTTGATTGGCTGGTGTCGTATAGCCATCGCCTTCCGTTGTAAACCAGTTTTGCAACTGTACAATAAACGGAAAGGAACCCTTGGAGAACTGTGGATAGGTCCCATACTGGACATTTCTTGTTTATTGGATTAGATTTCTCTATGGAGTAAAGGAATTGTTTAAGGCTCAGTTCACACTGCAGCGATGTGGGAACCCTGTGAATGCACTGCGGGTTCCCGCATCGCATGTCTCTGAATGGCAGTTCACACTGCCATATGCGAACTCTGGGGAGTGTCAATACAATGTTAATGACACCCCCAAATCAGTACGCATATCGCACTGTGAACTGCAAACTCGCACATGTATCGGATCGCATGGTGTGAACCACCATGTGATCCGATTCTGACCCTGCAAAAAAAAAAAGTTCCTGTACGAGTTGCGATGCGAATTCAGCCAGACAATCTATATGGCTGCTTTTGCATCGCACAGAGATCACATACGGTTCACACTGTAGCACGGTACGAAATCATATGCGACCTTTGAGATCGCTGCAGTGTGAACCCAGCCTTAGAAGTGGATTATCTGGCAATTTGGTATCGAAGGAGGAAATGGCCGCTACTTGGACCATTAGGGTGTTATGCGAGATGTTTTTATCCACACCCTCCTGAAGGCAGTCGAAGACTGTGGGTAACACTTCCAGCTTCGTTCCTCCTTTGTCTTCACCCCAGGAAAAAAGTGGACACTTTTATATAGCCCAGGTGACCTTTTACTGCTGGCTAGTATGGTGTTTACCATCTTATCTGACAGCCCCTTTTTCTACAGTATTATCCACTCAGTAACCGGCTGGTTGGGTGGCTGGTCACTGGGTTAGATTTGGTGCATCTGGTAAACACAAAGGTGACTGTATACTCATGTGTTTGAGGTGGCTGAATCAAGACCTTTGGGGGCCAGTGCAGGATGACCGTCACTTTTTCCCTCTTGATATTTTGAATCACTCTTATAATTAGGATGGTCGGAGGGAAGGCAAAGCATAGAGGGTAATACCAGTTTTGATTGAAGGCATTCACTCCTTGATTGCCATCTCTTAGATTAGGAGTCTCCAAACTATAGCCCTCCCGTTGTTCAGAAACTTTAATTCCCGTCATGTCTGTTAATGCCAGAGGTTTACAATGCCTCATACAACATTTAGTTCCACAACAGCTGGAGAGCTGTAGGTTGGAGATCCCTGTTTTAGATCAAACAAAAACAATGTTGAGGCTTCTGCATTGCCCCTTGACGCAAATGGGTCCACCTTGGGAGTTCCCCATGTTTGGGTGATCCAGATGAAGGTGGTCTGATCTAGCGCTCATTCTGTTTCACTGCATTCCAGCTCAAATAGTCTATGAGGGTGTTTAATACACCCTTCAAGTGTACCTCTGAAATGTGCTTACATTTACTTCTGCCTGTCAGATTGGAGTCAGCCAGAGCCATTGTCTGCCCTGGATCAATGATTAGAATGACTTCAGGGGATTCTCTAACGCTTTCGACCCTCTAAAGTTCAAAGAGGCTCGCATCCACTAGAAATTACACTTGCCTTGCGTTAAGTGTACTCCCCAACCCAGGGTAATGGCATCTTTGATGATATGCACTGTGTCCTGTAGTTGAGTGTATTAAGCCATCATTAGAATCTCTCCTTTCCCATCTACAGGACCCCTAGCCGTGTCTAAAGACCATTGATTCACATTCTAGTGGGCTTAAAGGTAGTTTTGAAGGGGGCCTTGCATGCAACTGTGCCCAAGTTATGGCCGGGATAGAGGACACCATGAGTCCCAGAGCTCTCATCCCTTGTCTGATAAGCGAGTTTGCCCCTGACAAAGACGCTACCCCCTCTGATCTTTTGTGCTTCGTCTTGGGTTAGGTAAATTTTAATTTCCTTGACATCTACCACATCGCCCAAGTACACCACAGAGTGCCTTGGAACTTTTGTACACTTATGATCCACCCTAGTTCCTGAAAGTAGCTGATGCTTGTCTGAAGGTTGCTCACCAGTGCTTCTGGTGAATTGGAAAAGAATAGATAATCTAAATATGGCTACAGGGCATAATTATTTTATAAGTTTTCCAGCTTCCTCCAGAATTTTTGTGATGCTTCTGGGTGCAGAAAAACTTCTTAAGACCCCTTTCATACTGAACAGTGCAAAAACTGCCAATAAAGCGCCAGTTATTTTTGCAGTGTATTAGTGGTGCTTTCTGGGCGGTAGCAGGGTGGTGTTTTTACGGTCACGTGCCAATGTGACCTTATATAATAAAAAATAAATAAAAAAAATCAAGACTGGATGTTTGACTTACCGTAAAATACTTTTCTCCAGGTTCTTTAACAGACACAGCACTTCCTTAGACATAAGCATTGGGTTATACTACCCCCCTACAGGAGTAGGGCACTAGGCAGACAAAAGGCTTGGCTACACCCAGGGGCAGACCATGGGGGTGTACACCACCCACCCCCCGTCTCTCTGCTAAAGGACTTCCTTTTAGTAACAAGCAGTATCATAACTATTCAAAACTCCACAGAGTGGTGAGTGCTGTGTCTGTAAATAAAACTCAGAGAAAAGTGTTTTACAGTAAAAAAAAAAAAATCCCATATTCTTCTACTTTCATTGACAGACAGAACCATTCCTTAGACAACACCATTAGAACATCCCAAAGCAGTGTCAAAAACATGAGGGATAGCCATCCATTTACTAGGCTGCAAAGCCAACTAAAACAACAGCAGCTCAACAGGAACAACTGGAGCCAACCTGATAAGAAAAAAAAACAGCAGGGGGGGGGTCAAACCCTCTTAAACAGCAGCCTGCAAAACCTTATGGCCAAAGGAGGCATCTGCAGATGCCAGCACATCCACTTTGTAAAATTTTGTGAAAGTGTGTACTGATGACCAGGTGGCAGCCCTAGCAAACCTGTGTCACCGACGCCTGATGACGGAAAGCCCAGGAGGCAGTCAGGTAGAGTGTGCCTTGATCAGGAAGGGTGGAACCCTGCCCCTTATGGAATAGGCCTGAGTCTGTCTGTCAGATCCATCTTGAAACGGTCACAGAGGAAGCGGGCAGCCCTTTTCTTGGCCTGTCCGTAACCACAAACAATGACTTCCGAAAAGACTCGGTAGCAGTTAAATGCACCCTAATCACCCGAACCACATGCAAGGAGTGTAAGGCACATTGCTTCGGATGTTGTGGTCTGGGGCACAGGGAGGGCAACACAATGTCCACATTCAGATGCAAATCAGAAACCACCTTGGGAAGGAAGGACAAGGGTGAAGAACCACCTTATCCTTGTGAATTACCACATAGGGAGGACGGCAGGATAAAGCCACCAATTCCGACACCCTGCAAGTAGAATAGCCACTAAGAAGGCTACCTTCTGGGACAGGGTGAGTAGGGGAATCTACTGAATATTCTCAAAGGGAGGCTTCTGCAAAACCGAGAGCATGAAATTCAAATCCCATGGTGGTAAAGGGGACCGCACCGGTGGAACCCACCCCCTGTATATATTAAAAAAAAAGAAAAAAAAAAAAAAAAAAAAATACGCACCAGGGAGTGTGAAGCCAGGGGTCATTGGAAGAGAACTGCCAGGGAACTGCCCTTGATCGCACTCAGAGCTAATGTCTGGTCAACCCCTCATTGAAGGCAGGTCAAAATCCTTGCCACCAAGAAGGAACGGGGGTGAACATTCACCAATTCACAACAGGAAAGATGGGCTTTCCATGGTCGGTGATGGATCTTTCTAGAAGTCGATTTTCTAGCCTTAAGCAGAGTCTGAATCACCGATGCAGGTAAACCCCTGTCCATCACCTGGCTTTCAACAGCCAGGCCATCAAAGTGACGGTAAAGCAGGATGGAAGATTGGCCCATGAGAACAGATCCTCTCAGAGAGGCAACCACCAAGGGACATCTGCGACTACATACTAGGTCGGTGTACCAAGACTGGCGAGGCCAGTCCGGAGGCACCAGAATGACTGGAATTACCCAAGCCTCGATCCTGCATAGTAGCCGCGGCAGAAGTTTAAGAGGAGGAAAGGCATAAATCTCAGTACTGACACCATAGGGCCACCAGAGCGCCTGTGGAGTCTAGCGTGTCCCAAACCCTGGCCACAAACCTCTACACCTGTTGAGCTGAGACGCCAACAGGAACGTTCCGCCCACCGGAGGATGCCGGCTACTTCCAGAGCCGCCAGCACATGACTTGTTCCTCCTTGGTGATTGACATAAGCCACCGCCATGGCATTGTCTGACTGGATCCACACCGGGAGCCCCCAGAGACAAATCTGTCCAGTGATCCAGACACAATCCTATTGCCCGGAGCTCCAAGATGTTGATGGGTAGCCTTGATTCCTCCGGCAACCATCAACCCTGAGCTGAGCTCAGCCCCAGGATCCCCCCCCCCCCCAACAGGCTGGCATCATTGACCACCATCCAGTACAGGGGTAGGAAGGATCTTCCCCATTGTAGGGCCAGAAATCAGAGCCACCTGATTAGGGAGCCCTTGGATTCCCGGCTCAGCTGAATCTGGTTGTCCAGAGAACCCAGGCATTTGTCCCATTTTGACAGGATCTCCTTTTGCAGGATTCTGGTATGGAACTGTGCAAATGGCACCGCCTTAAAGGTCGACACCATTAGGCCCAGCACCCGCATAAAAGTCTGTATGGTGACCCACCTGCCCGATAAGGTGAAAATCACCTCCCGCAGCTTCTGGAGCTTTTCCAGGGGGTGAAATACGCTGGCCTGAGCAGAATACAGGGTCAGGCTCAGATAGTTCAGTCTCAGGGCTGGCTGCAGTGCTGACTTGCAAAGGTTTAGGAGCCAAACTCCTTGAGGGTTTGGATAGTAATCTCCACATCGCCACGCGGTGACAGGATCTGCTGCATCCAGCCGGTCATCCAAGTATCCCAGCACAGCAATCCCTCTCATTGGTGCAGTAATGCCAGGACTGGGGCCAACACTTTGGTGAAAACACGCGGCGCGGAAGCTAGACAAAAGGGTAATGCCGTAAATTGATAGTGCTCTTCTCCTACAGCAAAGCAGAGGAAGCACTGATGTACACAGATCAGGACGTGCAGTTAGGCATCTATGTCAATAGAGGCAAGAAAGTACCCTTTATGCAGCGACACCACCACTGAACGAATGGACACCATTCTGAACTTCCAGACCCTCACAAAACAATTTAGAGCCTTGAGGTCCAGAATCAGTCACACCGTACCCCCTTTCTTGGGTACAGTGAACAGGCTTGAACAGAACCCCTGAAAACAATCCACTTCAAGAACCAGAACAATCACTCCTTGAAGCAACATGTCCCGTACCGCACGCTGGAGGGCTGGTAGGTGTTCGAGACAGGCACACATTGGAGGGGAAAAACCGGTTTGGGGGCTAAGACTGGAACTCTATCTTGTACCCAGACAGGATCACTTAGTGGCACCCATTTGTCGGTAATCAATGAGGTCCACGGCCTGGGAAAATCGCTGAAGACATCCCCCCCACCCCAGAACCTCATGAGGGCACCCCTTCAGGCTGAAGGGGCCATATATCCGCAGAGCTAGAAAGCCCCGCTCTTGGTTTTCCAGGCCAGGGTCACTTAGCGCCTTCCGAAGTGGGTTTGAAAGGTTTTTAACTCTCGTCAGTGGATCCTGAGGGACGAAAACACAAACTAATGGGCCGAAAAAGAGGGGCCACACTTATGGCGAGGTTCTTTTCCTTTTTTTTCCCTTTTTGTCTGCGGCAAAAAAGTACTCTTCCCTCCTGTGAAATTCTTTATGATGTTGTCCAGAGTGGCCACAAACAGACGATCACCTTGAAAAGGCAAGTCAGTCAGGGCTTTTTTTTTTTTTTTTTGGAAGCCTGGTCAGCCGACCAGCACTTAAGCCACAATACCCATCTAAGACCCACCGCCGACACCAACAGCTTAGACGCTGCTCCCTTGCTCTCTAACGAAGCATCGCAGACAAACTGCAACCCCTGGACCAATTGGTCCACCAATTCAGTGAAGGCTGGAGGGAACTGCTCTCCCTCCAAAATCGCGGCGCACCCGTTTTGCCCACTCGGTTAGGGTCGGAGACACCAGAGCCACGGCCAGCACTGGCCTAAGTACCGAGCCCGCAATAGTGAACATAGTGCAACCCAGAGCTCCACCTTCCAGTCGGCCGGATCTTTAAAGATGGGAGTCATCCACCGGGATCATGGTATGGTGGCTTTGTTCAACTGAGAGACAGGGGGGTCCACAACAGGGGGGAGCAGTCCATTTTTTGGGGAGACTCTCCTCAAAGGGATAGTGCACTGCAAAAGCGTTTTGTGACCGCAAAAGGGTGCGTCGATTGTTCCCATTCTTTATAGACAAATTTGTCAAACTAGTCGGGGTAAGGAAACACCTTTGCCGTACAAGACAGCTTGTGAAACATACAAGGAACAAAATTTAGTCATTTCCAGCGCTAGAGGTCCCTCATGATGGCAGACAACAGGACTACCAAAGGATGCAAAACCAGATGGATGCTAACGTCCTTGGATGGGGCGATCCGAAAGTAACCGAAAAACAAGGCAAAGGAAGGCGCGCACACCTAGTGCATTACCATAGATAATTTAATGGGAATAAAAAGTTTTAAAAAACGGATACTCACAAAATCGGCATCATAAGACGACAACACATAAAATCGAGGCACAAGGCAGGATAAAAGCTGAGGCATTTTGGGGGCGCACCCCCTTCCTCAGAGCGATAGATTTTAACCTGGGGGGACAGAGAGTCA